>VMOF01000220.1:21485022-21592020 GCA_011764245.1 Trialeurodes vaporariorum
GAGAGGAGAGAGAGAGAGAGAAAGAGAGGAGAGAGAGAGAGAGAGAGGAGAGAGAGAGAGAGAGAGAGAGAGAGAGAGAGAGAGAGAGAGAGAGAGAGAGAGTTAGGGAGGGGGAAAGGGAGGGGGAGAGGGAGGGGGAGAGAGAAACTCCTTGATCTGCCTAGGATTCATTGTTCCGTAGCAAAGAAAGGGCTCAGTGGATTTAGCGATCGTGGTTCGATTGCCGCGGGTCGAGGGTCAACACGGCGATGGTTGGACCCCCAGACATTGCTAATTCAAGCGGCTCACGAAAATCTTGTTAGTGGCACAGTTTCCTGGAAGCACCCCGTACACACTCTTAGAAAATCGATTCATCGATTGATTGCCGGCAGCTTTGACTTCAAACCAGTAGCGGCGCTTGAACGACCAGTAATTGTTTTCCGCCCATTTGAATCTATGCAAAAGTATCGATTATTTGGTGGCTCACTGGGAATTGATTCATTTATTTAAGTTTACATGGAGTGGAGATAATCGGTACAGCGCGATTCACGGATACAGTTACTAAAAAAAAAAAAAAAAAAATCCCCAATTCAGGGTACTTTTTAATTTTAAATAACAGGGTTAATTTTGTTTTATTTTTTTTTTTTATTATTATGGATATGTTACAGTTAAAACGTTGAAAATAATGATGTTCTGTATGAAAACCTGAAAATAATTACTGAAAAGCACAAATATTTAGTTTAGTTCGTTCGATCACATTCATATCGTTCGTTTTACAATTCTTCTCAAACGAAGACAAACATGCTTTGGGTATGCAATATGCAACACACAACACCGTAGAGGAATCGATACCGAGAGAGGAGTAAAAGAGTACCTATGGTATGCAAAACGGAATGCAAATTATAAACTAATAGATATCGTGATAAGAGTATTTTGGGTATATGCAAAATACGAAGCGCCGAACGGAAATCATAAACGATACCGAAACAAGATATTCTCAGGTATGCATAATTGCAAAACGCAAAACTCGAGATATCACTGGATTTAGTTGTAACGAGTGTTGCAAATGCGTATTGCATATCGAAAGCCAGCTTATAGCGGAACCGCACATTTTTTTCAAGTCAGTGACGGACACTCTACAGGTTGAAAAAAGATTACAGATCAGAGTATTTTCGTGCATTACACCAGAGCTGCCGTTTTGCGTCACAATGAATGGCAAATTTCAATTCACCGATGATTCCACCGGTTGAGAAAATATTGCACAGTTCAGTTTAGAGTATGGCTGTAATGCACGGAAATACTAGCATCTGTAATCTTTTCTCAACCAGTGGCCTCGTCTATTACTTTAACCCTTTCATGCACGCATTTTGGGATTTGAGTTTTTTTGAGATTTATTTAGACCGTTCGAAAGAGGACACTTTTCTAAGAACTTTGATGGGTCACACAACTTTTTGAAAAATGTCCATTTAAATTCCATTGAATCACATGTTACATAAAATGGTACACATGTGTACCACTATCCAAGAAAGGGTTAAAAAACTAACAATACGATTATTTTAATAAATTCATTAGTAGCGTTTCAAAAGATTGAGAAAAGATTACAGTCCAGAGTATTTTCGGGCATTAGAGTCATCCACTGACTGAACTGTGCTGGCTTTCGGTCAACCGGTGGAATCATTGGCGAGTTGCGGAAAATGTCATCAAATACAAAATAAACGGTTACTCTGCGCGAAAACGACCTCTTGAAAATGGACGGCTCTAATGCTTCGCCGTTCTTATTTTAAAATGCCGATATATTTCGGGATTTAGCGTGAATGAAACGCGTTTTGATCTGTGTACAGTGGGGGCGCTCGAGTCTGTGGCGTGAAGCGTGGCTTGGGATTCCGCAGAACGCGATAACCGGCCGTGCGAGTCATATTGCCCCCCACCCCCCCCCCACCCCCTCATCCCATTCCATGCACACAATTCTACTGCAGCCAAGCCATGGCATGGTCTCAGTTCCGGCCTGGGCAATCGAGGGGGGCCCAATGCCCATACCCATGACCCATACCCCCAACGTCACTTGGGTTCCCTATCCTCTGTTCGCAAGAGATATCGTTTACCAAACTCGCGGATTCGCAGAATAAATAAAAATAAAAAGGGAAACCAAAGTCGGAGGAATGCGAGTGGGTAGAAAGGAAAACGCAGTGTTGCCAAATCGAACTCGAAAAAAATTGCTTGAAGGATGAGCCCCCCCTCCCCCCGAAAAAAAATCTGTTGTAATATTAAATTTGCACCGCAGCAATATAATAGGAGGGTATATTTTGGTGTAAAATCGCTTGAAAATAACTCTATATTGGAGCATCAGAAAGTTCCAAACTTGACTCCTGAAAACTCAATAAATATACTCTTTTAACCCTTTAAAGACCAGGTTAGTTCAAAAGAACGCCACTCATCCGTTCATGTAGGAAAGGTAGTTAAATGTTCGTACTCGGTGGAGTTGGAATTGCCTATAAGAAAAATTGAAGGCGCCATAGACGAGACCTTATCTATTGTAGTGTTTTCATTTATATTTGCGTTCATCCGGAATGAAGACTGAGATAGTGTGAGATAGACTAGAGGAGAAAAACGAGTATAATCGGGCTTGGCCCATAAGGGGTTAAAAATTCAAAGATGGCGGTCGAATGAAGGAGGGTCACACTGGGGGAGTCTCATCTGATTGCAACTTTCTATGCTGAGAAAAGTGGTTCATAATAGAGAAAGCTTCAAATAGATGGGACTACCCCATTGTAACCCGCTCATTTGATCGTCATCTTTGAATTATCTTCAAAGGAGCATTTATTGAATTTTCAGGAGTCCATTTCGGAACATTCTGATGCTCCCAGCATTAATTTCAAGTAATTTTACTCAAGAATAGACCATCTCTATACCTGAAGCAAAATTTTGCACCAGATCCATTGCGTCATTTAAATGGGATTATCATAATTATTACTTTACGCATGACTCATAGCCATCGCAACAACGGCTTGTAAAATTCAATAGCTCTGAGCTGCCACTTTACGGATCTTACGTAGAGTTTTTTAATTCACTGATGATTTCACCAGTTGACAAACATATTACACAGTTCAGTTCCGCAGTAAGACTATAGCGCACGAAAATATTTAGATCTGTAACCTTTTTTCAACCGATAGAATTTTTGGTCATCGGAATCATGAAAATTTCATCAAATTTTAAAAGTCAACGGATATGTTTCCATCAGTGAATGAAAAGATTACAGTATTTATGGGGGTTGTGGTCACACTGCTGAACTTTACAATATTTATATCAACCGATGGAAGCATCGGTGAATTAAAAATCATCAACTTAAGATCAGCAAAACGATACCACTGCGATACATTAATGTATTTTCCAATCTACGGAACCTACAAGAAAGAATCGATCTGAAAGGGTTACAATGCAGTTCGTCTATAATGGAAAATTTTGCAGCAGCAATAACTGAAGTCAAGTCTGGTAAACATTACAAACATTGTTGACCATGTCAAATGTGTCAAAAGTGCGGCTGAGTGCCTGAAAAATGCTTCGAAAGCAAACTATTGACCGTTCTCAGACCCGCTGATTTCAAAATTAGCTCTGACGTACCTCTACTTTTCGTGGCTTCTTCGTCTATAAACCCGAAAACTATTAAACTGTAAAATTTTCGTTAAGTTTAGCCAAAGTCAGAAGAGAATAGATGTTAACCTATTGCCATGTATAGACGAGCAAGACTCGACATGACTCTGATGAAATTCATACCGCCGATTTGGCGATCTCACAGCAACGGAACGACGAGTTCAAGAGCTTGCGGCGTTTACCGATAGATAGCGCCACTCGCTTAACTCTACTTCCACAGTTTCACCGCTAGGTGCGCCGTATGCATAGAAGGAACAAATAAGCATTTTTGCCTAGCAACTTTTGTCAAATTAAATCACATGTCAATGGGTTAAATTAAAATTATAGTCGCTAAATATCATACTTAAAATATGCGAGTTCTCTTTACTTCTCAAAAATTAAGAACCTGAACTTTTTTCGTAAAACATAGGCAAACTAGTGAAGAATCGATGTTAAATTAAAGTTATTGAGTATAAAATGCACGAGTTCACTTAAAATTAATAAAAACTATACCAAAAATTTTGTTTAAAAATGAAAATTTAGTTAAAAATAATTCTGACGAAATTGATGGTTTTTGCAGAAAGCAGGACTATGTGTCCATCCACTAAAATATGAGACTTTATCAACAAGTGTGGCAACAAGGCAAAGCGCAGTAGAGAAACCACGGGACGGGGGAACCATGGAAAAGGGGTAGAATGATGAGGAGGGGGAGGGGGGGAGAGATGAATTCGGTGTGATATGAGAACATTGTTTCAGGAAAACGAAGTTATTAGATCGGAACCGGACTGATTTCCCCCGGGGCCGATTAATTTGCGCCTGTTTCGCCACACAAAACGGCAGTTCACCGATACCGGCCCCGTGCCCCCCCCCCCCCGTCCACGCCTCACCTCCCCCCCTCTCTTCTTCTACCCGTCTGTACCTCCACTGCCTCTCCTTGTATTTGGGCCGAAAAGAGTGGGATCAAATTTATGAAACTCTATGCTCATATGCGCAACACTTGCCCTCCTCTCGTTCAAAATCCGAACAAACTTAACCTACTTTCTTCGATAAAACCGACAAACATATTTACCGCCCGTTATGACCGAATGATCAACGGACCGTTTCAGTAATTCCATGTAAATTGTGGAACAAGTACGTGATTGCTTAAGGTGAATCTCCAGCGTTTGGTGCCGATTTCAGCCACCAGAGCGCTATCGTTCGACAAACATCAAATTACTGGTTAAAAGTAATTTTGTGAGAGAACAGAAAATCAGGTATTATTATAATTAATAATCATGGATGCGGTCAACTGAGGAATGTCTCTGCAAAATATATCGTCTTTATTTTTGGAATCATGGCTGGAGGTACCAATAGACAAACTTTAATATCGCATTTCGATACAAGAATCAATTTGCGATATTCCTTCTTCTTGGTATACTTTCCACCATGTTTTCAGATGTATTCGGTATTCAGATGATTAATTTATACCTGACACTCCGTCGCGTCGTCTTGGAATAAATTACTTTTAGCCAGTAATTTGATATTAATCGAATAGAATTTGGTTAAAGTCTTGAGTAACTGTAAAAAGTGGAAATGAAATCTCGAAGATTTTTAAATCAAGACGTCAGCTATTTCAATGATTCAATGAATATATATGTCGTAGGCAAATCGCAAGCCGCTTATTTACTATCAGAAAAAAATTAGCTCAAACGCAATGGTGACGTACAAAATAATTATATCGAGATTTGATTTTGCTCATTCTAAAGCTAATAGGCTTACGATTGTACTGATATCTACAGGTTAAGTTTCTCTAAACTGGTTCCTTTTTATTATTAACTGTTAAAGCGATTGAATACAGTGTTCCAAAACACCATTTTTATTTAAAACACCGTTGGTCAAGGACTAATCAAAATAAACCAAATCTGATAAAATCACCATTTTCGCCAGCTTATTATAGCTTTCAAATGAGCTAAAGTATATTTCAATACAACTATTTTGTAAGTCACCTTTACACTTGATCTGAATTTTTTCTGATCGTAAAAAAGCGGCTTGCTCTTTGCCTAGGCAAATCGCAAGCCGATTGCGATTTGTCTGCTACATATACACTGTGCGACAAGCAACTCGAGACCTTATTATTTCTGCGATCTTTTTCCAATGCATGTGTTCCAGTGGCGGCGCGTGCAATTTGGCAACAACGAATTCTCTCCATTTAAACATATGTAAATCAATCGATCTTCAGGAGGTGCAATTGCACCCCCCCCCCCCCCCAAGATATCGATACTTTTTCATAGCTTTAAATGGAAAATTAGCAAGATTGCCAAATTACACGAGCCGCAACTGATGTGTTCAAATGTGAGGAGGGAGGGAGGAAGAGAGAGAGAGAGAGAGAGAGATAGAGAAGAAGAGAGAGGGGGGAGAGGGAAATATAAAGATGAGAGAATGGGAAGGGAGAAAGAGTGAGAGAGAGAGAGAGAGAGAGAGAGAGAGAGAGAGAGAGAGAGAGAGAGAGAGAGAGAGAGAGAGAGAGAGAGAGAGAGAGAGAAGAGAGAGAAGAGAGAGTGAGTGCGAGAGGGAAGTCCAACTCAGTCCAAACAAGTAAAAATGAACCTAATGAGACACAAAGAAACAAGGAGCTGTCGAAGCTGCAATAGAGACGCGAACAATTTAAAACGTTTAACAGTTTGCTGAATCTGAGCGGGCGATAGGTAGAGAGGAAAGATTTAAGTTCCGGCCCTCGGTGGAGGATGGGCGAGAAGAAGTGAGACTCGCAATACTCGCATGTCAGAATGAAAGAGGGGGCTAAAAACTGTTGGGGGTGATGCGGCGTATAGAGGAGGAGCGAAGGGGTAAACGGAAAAGAGGGGGAAGGGGGCTGACACGGAAATGATTGTAGAAATGGAAGACAAACGACGGAGTCACCCAATATTCATAATTCAAACGGAGTGAGAGAGTGAGGGACACCGTTGCCAATTTCTAGAAGCGCCTTGCAAAAAACAATCGATTAGGTATTACTTTCCTCCAGTTTGAATTGAAACCGACGCGACGCATGAGTATTGATTTATTTGAAGGTTCGATTGAGTCACCAGAGAATCGATACTTTTTGGTAGGTCTAAATGGAGGAATTGCGTCGATAGGTAAATCCTATAATCCACATGCCAACCGCTGCCGAATACTAAGGAAAACATGTGCTATTTTATGATTCGTTGAATTAGCTTGAAAGAAGCCGATTATTTTTTCGACGAAAGATTATTCGGATTAAAATTGTGGAATTTCAATGAAAAAATCTAATGAAATGAAATGAACTTTATGCATTAACTTCCAGAGATACATTCTAGCACAAAATCCATCAAAATAGATTAAACACAGTCATTTGCCACTCATTACTATAGTCCGTTTCATTTAAATAGAAGCTTGAGCTCTACTCTTGCCCCTACGAGTTTTACCCTCTCTCTCGTACCTGTGATGACTCGAAACCTGCCCCATCGGTCGGGGATTCCGTCCGTCACAATGGACAGTCAGATATCCAAAGGACAGTCCATTGTGACTGACGGAATCCCTGAGCGATGGGGCAGGTCTCGAGTCATCACAGGTACGAGAGAGAGGGTAAAACTCGTAGGGGAAAGAGTCGAGCTCAAGCTTCTATTTAAATGAAACGGACTATAGCAGGGACGGTCCGTAGGAGTCAAAAATGGATTATGACCTTTTACTTTCTCGCTCCTTCCAAGGAGAGAAAGTATTGTCATAATGAAAAATGTGGAAGTTTTGGTTATTCCATTTCTTGTTTTAGGGTGTACAGGTATTAATTAATTATGAAGACCGGACTAAGCTCTTCGACACGGAACTAGCAGAAGAATATCGAGCCTCCCCCATCATCCCACATTCCTGGTTCTTAAAATGTAATAAAAATGTCATTTTTATGATTATGAACGGTATGCTGCGTTCGTTCGTCGACAAACATGCAATTGAAAAAACTATAAACCAAGAAATCAAGAAAAAATGTAGCAATCCTCGATTCATTTGCACGATTCGCATGATAGAACTTTTTTTTCAAAAATTATTTTTGAAGGCGTAAAAAACTAACTATCCGAAAACGGCCGCACTACTTTTTATATTAAATTGTGCTGAAACGCCCGATTGAAAATCTTGGGGAATAATTACACTGAGCCAGTTTCCGCTTGAAGCCAGAGCCAGGAATCTGCCATCAATTGATTTTTTAAACAGTGTAACTGGGTTATCGGATGCTGAAGGAAAACGCGTCTACTTTACATTGGAATGGAAAAGGGGGGGGGGGGGGTTGTTCTTCACTATCATCTTCGGCAACCATGGTTAAAGAAGTGAGGCTCGCGAACCATGCTTGAACCACTCGTGTGTAAGATTATGTTCCTGAATAAAGTCTTGGGGGTTGCCATGAATCACTTCTTCATAATAACCCTTCCCTCCTCTCTCATCATTTTATCCCCCTTCGTCGAATTTTTAGCTCCTTCATTCCAGAGGCATTGGCTCCCCCCCCCCCCAAATTAATATGTTAATTTTTGCGTAGTGGCAGCACTTTTTTTTTCTTTTTCTTTTTTTTCTTTTAATACTCAACCGTTAAATTTACGGCCAGACATAACCTTAAACTTAAAGGCCACTCCAATGTATAAACATGGCGCTATTAAAGCCGTTCATCATAAAATCTCGCCTCTCTCTGAAAACTCTTCCGTCAAACAATGGATCGAAATATTGTATTTTCCGGACGTTCATCCATTTCCTCCAAAAACTCAAATGCATTAAACAATATGAATCCTTGGCTGCTTCAGCAATTTGGCAACAATTTTTCTTCTCTGTTTTACTGTATTTCAAACAATCAATTCGATAGTAAAGCAGAGCTTCACACATAGTTGAAAGTTTTACATTTATTTAGATCGAGGAAACACTGTAGCCAAACTGTACGAGCCGTCACAGTGAAATGAGTCGCTAGTTTTACAGATTGTAAAACGGTGTGAATTTTGCAAGAAAACATCCACAGTAAAACAAACCCGAAGCGGAAAACATAATCTTTTGATTTATGGAAGAATCAATGTTCCAGTCTGCTATCTATCATTAAAACAGAATAAACGATGCATTTGGAGGTTAAAGTCACCAAAATTCTTGCCATTTCCACAGTGGCGGCTCGTGAAATGCGATTTATCGATGTCCACTCCATTTAAAACTATAGAAAAGTATCGATTGTCAGGGGGTGCAATTGAACCCCGAGAAATCGATACTTTTCTATAGTTTTAAATGGAGTGGACGTCGATATATCGCAATTCACGAGCTGCCACTGCATTTCCACCAAAACAATAAAGTTTGGGTGATTCTAACCTCCAACAGTTTAATCTGTCATATCTTGTTGATTTCGACAGTTTTAGCCGTGGAATCAGGCATAATTAAGACTATTTGAGGAAAAAGAATTCATAATCGCAAAAAGGTCAATTCGATTTCTCAGTTTTTAGCTAAAAATGCTCTTAGGGGAAATTTACAAAGAACCAGAGTTTGAAAATAAACGTGGTTTTTTTCTAAACAGGGATCAAACATAAATAAACAAAACCGAACCCCATGCACTTTTCTAAAACTCTAAATCCCTAACCAATTTTAAACTTTGTACGCGTTTCGGAGGTGCGACCGACCTCCCTATTCAGCTTCGATGCGCGACTGACCAGAGTGAACCAGACTGAACCAGCGTTTGTTTGAAGCCAGAGGGTCTCAAGCGACACTTTATACGATAAATCGTTTTTCTAAAACAGTGTCTTATTTGATTTCATGTAGAGGAAACGCTGGAAGCACGCAACACCACCGAACATTGGCGGCTCGTTCTATGTGGCAATCATTTTTTTTGTCATTTGAACATATGCAAAAGTATCGATGTTTCAGGGATTCAGTGTATTCCTTGAATATCGATTATTTGAAGTAGGTTTTAGTGGAGAGAAATCGTTGTTGCCATATTGCACTGGCACGCGCGTATCAGTTAATAAAAATAAAATAAAATGATTCTAACGTCAACATTCTGGACAATTTCTTTAATATAGAATGAGAAAATAGGGTGGGATCTAAAAAAAAAAAAAAAAAAAAAAAAAAAAAAAAAGCCCTAAACAAAATTCCAGCTTCTAATCTGACGATGAAAATAAAATGCACTTTAACTTCGAGTGTTTATGGACGGACTTCAGCTGAGACGAATAATTAAAACGGAGTAATAATTCTTTTTATTCTTTTATTATTGACAAGTTACTGTACGACTCGAGCTAACAATCTTTGCACTTACTCTCCGACGAGAGAATGATTATGAAACAAAAAGAGAAAAAAAGCAGTCAAGGGCGTTAATTTCCGTTTTGATGCACTTGACCATTCTGGAACAGTTTCAGAGTGCAATTGACTGTCCCGAGTTCAAGGCTCTTAAAGTTAGGGCCTTCAAGAATTAATTAACCGGCTTGTTCAACCGAGGTGGCTTTCAAAACTTGCGAGCTTTGCTTTAACTCGACGAAAGTCTTCACATACGCTGCGAGTTTGACTCCGGACCTCGGTAAAAATAAGGATCCAGCAAAAGACTCTCGATGTTACGACGTCAATGGGTTTTTCGCCAACTTTTGCTGAATCAATGTGGAGCACGATTTCCATGGATTTAGGGACTTAAATCCCCTCTAAAAAAATAAAAAAAAAAAATAAGTAAACACCACAATAATATAAACAATAATGAACGGGAAAAAAATCATGATTTCTAATGGAGAGCAGACCTCGGCTTGATAGTTTTGATGAGAGAGAAAAGTTTTACGATCTGTGTTTCAAGATCCGATTCGCGGATGAATTAGTTCCCAGCTCAGGGTTTCTACAATAGAGGTCATTCTTGAAAAAAGGACCTTTGAAACAACGAGGGAACTCTTTTTACGAAATCAGCATTACAAATAATGTTTAAAAAGAGAAAAGATAACCGTTCATAGAGCTTTTTTATCCAAAATAAAAGTCTCACAGTGCCCTCAATATTCATGCTTAAGGTGTCGAATTTTTCTTCGAAAATAAACACTCTCTCAACGACAATGTTGCTTTCCACAGTCAGAATTCTAGACAATAACATAAACATGAATATAGAAGTGAGGTGATCAAGTCCAAAGATAAGAAATTGAAAATAACGAATCTTGGAATGAACTATTTTGGAAGGTATATCTCCATTTTTCAAAAAATCCAAGCCAAGAATGGAGCTTTATTTTTAAGACGTTTGTTTACAATTTAACCAACCTTGTAAACTGTCGTCATCGCGCGGCCTTCTTTTGGTTCATGCATGCAGGGTTGATTCGCCCTTTCAACCGCCATCTTAGGATTTCCTTAAAACGCCTTTTGTGGGGTTATGAGAGGATTTCGGGGATATTTGATGCTCGCAATGTGATAATCACGCGATGTTACATCAGAATCAACCCTCCAAATTGTTGTAGCAAAAGTATGCATGCAACAGACCCATAATAAATTTCAAGATTTAGTATTTTCAATCTTCCGTTTCCTTTTCGAAGAAATTGCTTCAAAGAATGAATGCTCATAAAAGAAATACCTGAAACTAAAGAGCCTTGATTCAATTTCCATTATAGGTGCGCTCTTTCCAGGAAATCAACGTGGGCAGCATAGCGAGGAATTCAAATAAGTAGCGCACTCAACATTTTAGAAAACCTTATTTTTCCCTCATAAATGACCTTAATTGCTCACCTCAGATTTATGCAAGTCTTCAAGATAAACAAAAGGTGTAACCATTCCGACGGAATGAGAGAGACCATTTCCTTGGCTCATTATGTAAGGTGAGAGGGACACTTCAATTAAACAAGCTCAAAGCGCTCCGACGGCCCGACGACGAAGGGCCGAAGAAGACCAGAAATGATAAGCCAAGTGATAATAATTAAAAACAAAAGAAAACTCAATTATCATAAAACGGAGAACAACTTCCGGCTACGGTCACATCCGCTACTCATTGTGGTTCGAAAATGGGACGGGATAGAAAAAAAAAAAAAAGAAAGAGAAAAAGAGAGAAAAGTTTGTAAGGACAGAAGAGGCCGCCGCGGCCGGGTCTGCACGTAATGAACAAAATACGCGTTTTGTCTCGACGCGTTTTCCCATTTAGCTCTTCCTTTCCTTGATAAATGGAAATACAGGGTGTCTAAAAAAAACCCCCCGCTCTGATGCAGGCAACCGGCTTCTTTTGCAGTTTTGTTCTCAATAGAAAAGGCGAAGTCAATAGGCTATTTTTTTTATGCATGGAACACAACGGAATGGGTTGCTCTTAGTTGAGTGTTGTTTGTCTAGCGTTCCGATTTACAAAAATGGGCTTTATCCAGATTCTCGCTCCATTCCGGCTTTGTTTACCTTTTTGAACTTCGCAATTATTATTATTTTTTTTTTTTCTGCACTACCTTTTGAAGACATGCTCTTTTACTTTGTTTTCCGAAATGAAACTTTTGCCGTAAACAAGTAGACAGGTCCAAGAACTCGAGATTTGAGCGGAATTAACACGTTTAAAACCGCAGTAAAATAACGGGAGTTTTTCGTTGTGTTCCGATTTAAAAAAAAAAAAAAAAAGGCAAAGTTGTCAGTCTGTGGTTGAGTCTTACGTAAAATCACTTGAAAGGAACATTGAGAGCACCAGAAACTTCCAAAATCCACTCACATATACTCAAAAAATACGTTGAACAAAATTACAAGATGGTGGTCGAATGAGTGGATGACAGTGGGGGAGTCCCGTCTAATTGCAGCTTCCTGTATGCTAAATCACTTTTCTAGCCATAGAAAGTAGCAACTAGATTGTCACCCCCGCTCATTCGACCGCCATCTTGTAATTTTGTTCGAAGCATTTCTTGTATTCATCAGTGGATTTTGGAAGTTTCTGATGCTCTCAACGTTGTTTTTAAGTGGTTTCACCTCAGGAAACCCCCCCCCCCCCATTATTCTGTAGCAAAAGTTTGCAACAGACCCCTATTCTTAAACAAATCGATCAAACCAAGTGTTCAATAGTTCCTTCCAATCAAGGTAGAATGAGACTATGCGCTTGCTCAGTTTTTTTTGTTTTTTTTTTGTTTGTTTGGTTTTGTTTTTGTTTATTTTTTTTTTTTTTTTTTATTTTATTTTTTTTTTTCATCGGTATCTTAGAATTTCTTTTCCTGTCTCACATAATCATTCGATTATTTTTACTCAAAATTAAAGCGTCATTTATGCATTAACAAGGGGAGGCTCAGAAGTCGCCGCCTCCGATTTTGAAAACAATTGCACGAAAATGTAGCTAAAGTAAAACTATTAGACCCGTGTTTCTCACTTTTTGCCAATGGGCCTTCCTAAAGCGTCAGGAATTTTTTTAAAAGTTGCCGAAATTCACGTAAAAACCCGATCGGAGAGCGTTCCGAATATTTACGTGAATTTCGGCTACTTTCAAAAGATTCCTGACGCTTTAGGTAGGCCCATTGGCAAAAAGTGAGAAACACGGTTCTAATAGTTTTACTTTAGCTACATTTTCGTACATTTGTTTTCAAAATCGGAGGCGGCGACTTCTGAGCCTCTCCTTGTAAGTTTTTGAAAACTTACACTACTTACAAAACTTACTACAAACTTACAAAGTTTGAGAATGGCAACACCTCTTTCACATCCTCTGATTTTCAACCCAGCTCTTTGGAAACGTGCGAAACCATCCGAAGTAATTAATTCACTAAAAACTGTAATTAAATTGAAATAAGATGTTTCCGGATCATTGATTTTGGGAGCAATTTAAAAATGTTTATTTGCTGTTAACAAGGGGAAGGGAAAGGAAGCGGAGGATTTCACTCCAGAGAACTGTTGATGGGAGCAGAGAAAATAAGATCAGAGAAAAAAGGAGAGAAAAAAAGAGAGAAAGACCTTCCGATAAATCGTGTCCTTGCAATGTTCTATCGTGGAAGAAGGAAAAAAAACGAGAGAGATTGAGGAAAAGAGGGGGGGAAGGGCGAAGGAGGAGGAGAGAAAATACATGAGAAAACAAAGGGGAAGGGAAAGGGAACAAGAAGTTGCATCCTCGTATAATTACTTAATTATTTGTAACTTGGGATGAGAGAGATAAATCAGCAACGCATCGGTTCAGTTTCAGAGCGCGATAAATGCGAATTCGCGCCATTTTACAAGGAGCGGAAATACACTCAGCGGAAACGGAAAGGCCACCTATTTCCGTTTCTTTATTTTTGAGCGACGAATTTTCCTCGAGGAAAAAAAAAAAAAACCCCCGTGAGCTATCAAGCTCAAACCATTAAATCGTAGAGACGAAAATCGAGGCAAATAAAAAATTGGGTTTTCGTATAGAGAAGCGGGGGAGAGTTAGGCAACCTACCACATTTTGATATCTTTTTATTTATTTTTTATCCATCTTTTTATCTATTATTTTTTCTTTTCTTTTCTTTGTGGTTGAAGCCTGTACAGCAATGATACACGTCAAAAGGATGACAAAATACAAGAGATGCAGAATATAAAAGATTTACAAGTGGGGGGGGGGGATAAATAAATTAACCATTAGGGTTTACTCAGGGTTATTCGGTTTTAGGCAGCTTGATTACAGAATGACCCTTGATCATAATACGCCCTGGCGGGGAAGAATAATTTAGGCCGGGATAAAAATATGCTTATTTCTCCATCCTTGAAAAAAATGTCAAATGCCGCGGGAACTTTATTATTGAAGAAAGGAAGATGGCGCGGTAGTAACCATTTTTTGGTTCAGGAGTGGATTTCGTGAATTTGTATTGTTCATCCGGTGACGGCAAAGGCAATCTGGAAGCGTTGCATTCAGTCAATTTAAAGTCACTAAAAAGGTCGAAATATTAGAGTCGCAACTTGTACTCCCTCGAATCGATACATTTTTATGGGTTTAAATGCAGGAAAACCAACGTTGCCAAATTTTACGCGCTGCCACTGACACTGCTGAAACAAGCTATGATCAATCAAACTGTGTTGGCGCAGCCGGGTGACTATTGACTGATAACATAATCGGAGTGACGAATTGAAATAATTAGCAACGTTGTATTTAGTCCCCTTTCATAAGTTATGAAAAAGGCCGAAATATTGTCGGTACACCTTGTGCTTTCTTGAATCGATATTTTTTATGGGTTTGAATGGATGCAACTGACACTGATACTGCTGAACCAAGATATGATCAATTTGTGTTTACAAGGTGACTAATAATAATTAATCGGAGAGACGATTTGAAGAAAGGAATTATTTCAACGTTGTATAAAGTCAAAAATGTCGAGGATATTCGTATTGAGAGCGTTGGTGCGGCGGTTTAGAGCTGTAAAATAAATTTCGAATGTCGCAGCTGAAAATCTCGGCGAAACGAATCCAAAAGCTGTGACCAATGAAAAGAGTTGAAAAAGCCATGACAAGAACAACGCTAATTTGTGCACAAGAGTTGGAATGAGCAGACGCAGACAGACGGCACAGAATTGCCACGTTTCAGCGAGAAACAAGTTGATTTGCAGTCGAATAAGAGGGTTATTTAATTTCAGGAGAATTTTGATGACACAGTGTGGATTTGTGGAATTCCGGAACAACATATCATGATATACGTTCATTTCACTGCCCACCCGGCACTCGGCACTTGCCCCGCGTGACTGCCACTAAACCTGATACATTGGAATTCTTCGCAACAAATATTTTATAAATGTTTTAATCGGGAGCAAAGTTGCCAAATCGTGGGATTTTACAGGAGAGATGGGTTTTTTGCAGTGCCGCCCTTCGTGTATATTTTATGACATTTTTTCAAACCACCGTTGCTTTCACCGGTTGAGATAAGATTACACAGTCCAGTTCATGAATGTAATACACACAAATAGTATCATAAGTAATATGTTCTCAATCGGTTTAACGACTATTAAAACAGCCAGAAGTTTTGTAAGGTCATTGACGACTCCACCGGTTGAGAAAAGATTGCAGATGCGAGTATTTTTGGGCGTTACAGTCATGGACTGAAGTGAACTGTGTAAGTGTGTAATCCTTTCTCAACCGGTGGAACCATCGATGAATCGAAAAATGCTATTAAAATATACCCGGAACGACAGCTCTTGTTTTTCGCAAGATTTTCGTGCAGGAATATGGAGCAAGAACTCCGGTAGATTGAAACAAAAACAAAACAAAATACAAAAAAAAAACCATTGTCCACATAAGGAACCTTCAACATTCATCACGGAGAAAAGAATATTTGAGTGAAACACGATGTACGATGGATCAATGGATCTTTAACGGAATTCTCTAATCCATCGGTTATTATTAACCTTTTAAGAACCAGGTGGTGACGGTGCAAATGATCCACGGTGCGTGGACTCCACGCACCAAAATCATCCACACCCTCGTGTGGACTGGTGCAAAAGGTCCACGGTGCGTGGACTCCACGCACCAAAAATTTTCTTATATTTTACAGTCCACAATATTGGTGCATAACATCCACACTGTGTGGACTCCACGCACCAACTCAAAGCAATGCTTTTTTAATGGAAAAAAATTGGTGCGTGGACTCCACGCACCGTGGATGTTATGCACCATCCACACGCCAACCTTGGTGCAAATGATCCACAGTGCGTGGAGTCCACGCACCATTTGAAAAACAAGGCTTTGTGGATGGTGCGTGGAGTCCACGCACCGTGGATCATTTGCACCAAGGGTTGTGTGTGGATGGTGCATATCATCCACGGTGCATTTGGTCCACAAACTGAACTTGAGCCCAAAGCTTGAACTGAGAGTCAACTTTTCATGAGTAATCAGTATTCTACTTTGAGGAAAAAAATTAATGAATTAAGAGTACCTTTAAAGTTGACTTAAGAGTGTGGATGTTATGCACCGTGGATGATATGCACCATCCACACACAACCCTTGGTGCAAATGATCCACAGTGCATAAAATCCACACTTTCTTGAAATTCCATTAAATCAATAAACAATCCTATCCCTCAGGAATATTTCTAAAGGATAGCCATTGTATTATTCCAAAAGTATTAATTGATAGTTTGAAATTCAAAGTTAACTTAAGTGTGTGGATGCTATGCACCGTGGATGATATGCACCATCCACACACGACCCTTGGTGCAAATGATCCACGGTGCATAACATCCACACTTTCTTGAAATTCCATTAAATCAAAAAACAATCCTATCCCTCAGGAATATTTCTAAAGGATAGCCATCTCATTATTCCAAAAATATTAATTGATAGATTGAAATTCAAAGTTAACTTGGGAGTGTGGATCTTATGCACCGTGGATGATATGCACCATCCACATGCAAACCTTGGTGCAAATGATCCACACTCTCCTGGCAGTCTGTGCTGGGACTGTACCTGAGTCCCTCAATACCTGTTTCTCAGAAACTCTTCCCATTCTCACACGTGATTTTTGTACAATCCACTGTTGCCAGATCTACTGACAAAATGAGTTGATTTTGTAATGGATCAGATGAAATATCAGGGGTTTTTCTATCAACTAAGGCAACACTGGCACCATCATAAATAATAATAAATGGATAGTTACCTCAAGAAAAACAGGGTGGACAGTGAATGAACCTTCTAGCTTTCAGGAATGTCAGCTGTTGAAGAATCTCCAAGAGAACTTTTATTGCATATCATCAGAGCATATATATGCCACAATCGTATTTTAGAATACTACGATGAAAGCATCGTGCCTAGGAGAAAATGCAACTGTTTGTACTGTGAGCAAGCATCACAGGACAGAATAATCTAAGAAGGAATAATCACTCCCATGATTACCGAGGACATCTTAAAAACCGAACAATAGATTCTCAGCTGTGCTACGCGGAACATCCATAACTTTTGAGAAGAAAGCCAAGTACTCAGCCCTTTTCTAAATGAGTACACGCTCAAGTTTTTGGAGGAACAGTGCATTTGTATGCAAGAGTTTTGAAAGAATTGAATCCTTGTTGCTACAACATTTCACAATCAAAGGTTTTAATGAATCATTTCAGATTAATGCCAGACACTCAGATAGCGGTTTCGATGAAATTTCTTAATTATTGCTCTTAGTATGTAAAGACTAGAAGAAAAAGAAAATTGGCCGCAAATCCAATGTAGCTACCCATCTGAGTTGTGCAAAGAGCCACATCACTGGACTAGTAATACATGAGAGCGAATTCAACCTGTTCCGAGTAGAACTGTGAAACAGATTTAAGAAAAAATGCGCAAGTTCCTCGCATCTGTCAGAACAGGAGAGGAGATAGTCTGACTTGGTGATTATTGTAGACACACATGAATTAGAAACGGGAATATGTCTCGGCAAAACCGAAGAAAAATTTCCTCTCTCCTGTACTTATACTGCTGCCCAGTGCCCAACCATGATATCATGAACTCACACCATCTTTCACTAAACCTGGTCGAGCAATACACCAGGAGTTAGATTTTGCACAATAATTGATCAAGAAAGAGAAAAAAATACGATCTGGAATTCACATCTTGTAAAATAAGATCACCGAAAGTTTTCATTCGCACTGATCCGCACAAAACAGAACGCAATACTTACGCATATTTTCCTGATATTTTCAATCATGACACATTTTAACCTCACATTCCTAGCGAAACATAAACAAAAACAAAGACTATGAAACTTCAACAACGCGCTTCCTCCGATGTGCTCGAGGCCGCGGCCCGCGAGTATTCAAATCGACGGTCTTTTTCTCAAGGTTCGTTTAAACAGGTTACTCCGAAAACACTGTAGTCTTTGTGACCAATTCGGGAAACCATGCTATTCATTTGGGAATTTATTTCCCAAGTTGGTCAGAGTCCATTCTAGCAGGCCAGTCCGATCGCGCTGTCATTTATTTATCCCTCCTGTACATGCCGTCGTCAGTGGAACTTGAACAAATTGGGAAATTAACAACTCACATTTGAAAATCACGATTTCCCGATTTGGTCACAAAGACTACGGCGCTATCGGACCGACCAGTAAAATGGACCTTGCTTCCTCTTCCTCTTTTATATTTTTAAATTGGTATAGGTTAGCCGGCGGTTCTTAGGTCTCAAAATTCAACTCTGCTATCAGTTTGTTTTAAAGAATTTTTAATCTACGATGCCTGCCGAGCAGAGAGGACGGCAGAACTGATGGCAGAATTGAATTTGCCGACCTGAAGAATTGCCAGCAACCAATTTTCGTCGAATTTCGGCAATTAAATGCGGAGAAATGATTTATTTCGGCTTCATCTCATTGGCAGATGCAGGTGGAAGGGGCGAAGGGGGCGATCGCCCCCCCCCCCGTTCGATCCAAAAAGGGGGAAAAGAGGGGGAAGAAGGGGAAAGAAACAGCGAAAAAGGAAAAAGGGGGTGACCGGGGGCTGAAATCCCAAATTCGCCCCCCCCCGTTCGCGAAGGCTGGATCCGCCAATGCCTCATCTTATCGCCCAGAACGCGAAACTAGCAATTTTTGACGCACGTATTAAAAATTCATTTATTCAGAAACGAAAAGTTTCCCCGACATTTGCGGTTTGTACGGAACTGTAGACAATTTTTTAGAGAATACCACATCTCTTATAGAGTTAAAATTCGAAGGATTGGTTTTTTTCAGAATTTCTAAATTTTTGAACAATTTTGGGCTTAGCTATCAAAAAGTCGCAAATTGCAAGTTTTAGCGTTAGGATAATTCTGGACGCCGGGGGGAGGGGGGGGAGGGGCAAAGTTAAGCCGATTCGTTATTGCGCATGTATTCTTTGGCCCTCTGTTACAGCCCTATGGATCGACGGCCCGGGGAAAATTTAAGTTGGACCATTAGTGGTCACGTGATTATGATTATTGGTTATGGTGAACAATCCATTTTTATAAGGGGGCTTCAGCCCCAAGATTAATGGATTTTTTCTGATGCAAATGAGCCAAACATTCTAATGAGATGAATTCGTAGTTGCCGATTGCTGGATCCACCTATGGATTTTTTTTTTTTTTTTTTTTTTTTTTTTGGGGGGGGTGGGAGAAAAAGAAAAAGGGCAAGAAAGAAAGAGAATAAGCTTGAGCTGCAATGAAAATGAGGGGGAGGGGGTGTTTCCGCAACCAGAGAGCGGTGCGACGACGTTCGCAACAGCGTCAGCGCGATCCTTCTTTTTACGCCGGTGCCGCGGTGGCGCCAAGTCAAAAAACCCCCGGCTTTTTCTCCGCTCCACTGTTCGCAAGGTTTACACGCTAAAAGTACACATGTGTATATCATTCGCTTTGAAATTCTGTAGTCTTTCAATTAAAACTCCGGGATTTTTGATATCTGCTACAAAAAAAAAGTTATACAACAAACAAGGGGGGAGTAATTTTGTTTGTTTGTTTGCTTTCATTATTATATTATTATTATTTTTATTTTATTTTTATTTTTTATTTTTTTTCAAGATTAGGGCAGACATAAGCCTCGGGTCTA
Organism: Trialeurodes vaporariorum; assembly: GCA_011764245.1. Lineage (NCBI taxonomy): Eukaryota > Metazoa > Arthropoda > Insecta > Hemiptera > Aleyrodidae > Trialeurodes > Trialeurodes vaporariorum. Next base: position 21,504,994 of record VMOF01000220.1, read on the forward strand.
TCGGAAATGTGGAAATTCGGATTGAGCGCTCTGAAAAGCAGACAGGGGGCTCGGGGCTCCTATTATCACATGACCACTAACTAATGGTGCAACTTAGATTTTTCCCGGGCCTTCGATCCCGGTGAATGGCTTACTTTTGCTTTTGCGAAATCCCGGAGTTTTAATTGAAAGACTACAGAATTTCAAAGCGAATGATATACACATGTGTACTTTTAGCGTGTAAACCTTGCGAACAGTGGAGCGGAGAAAAAGCCGGGGGTTTTTTGACTTGGCGCCACCGCGGCACCGGCGTAAAAAGAAGGATCGCGCTGACGCTGTTGCGAACGTCGTCGCACCGCTCTCTGGTTGCGGAAACACCCCCTCCCCCTCATTTTCATTGCAGCTCAAGCTTATTCTCTTTCTTTCTTGCCCTTTTTCTTTTTCTCCCACCCCCCTCAAAAAAAAAAAAAAAAAAAAAAAAAAATCCATAGGTGGATCCAGCAATCGGCAACTACGAATTCATCTCATTAGAATGTTTGGCTCATTTGCATCAGAAAAAATCCATTAATCTTGGGGCTGAAGCCCCCTTATAAAAATGGATTGTTCACCATAACCAATAATCATAATCACGTGACCACTAATGGTCCAACTTAAATTTTCCCCGGGCCGTCGATCCATAGGGCTGTAACAGAGGGCCAAAGAATACATGCGCAATAACGAATCGGCTTAACTTTGCCCCTCCCCCCCCTCCCCCGGCGTCCAGAATTATCCTAACGCTAAAACTTGCAATTTGCGACTTTTTGATAGCTAAGCCCAAAATTGTTCAAAAATTTAGAAATTCTGAAAAAAACCAATCCTTCGAATTTTAACTCTATAAGAGATGTGGTATTCTCTAAAAAATTGTCTACAGTTCCGTACAAACCGCAAATGTCGGGGAAACTTTTCGTTTCTGAATAAATGAATTTTTAATACGTGCGTCAAAAATTGCTAGTTTCGCGTTCTGGGCGATAAGATGAGGCATTGGCGGATCCAGCCTTCGCGAACGGGGGGGGGCGAATTTGGGATTTCAGCCCCCGGTCACCCCCTTTTTCCTTTTTCGCTGTTTCTTTCCCCTTCTTCCCCCTCTTTTCCCCCCTTTTTTGGGTCGAACGGGGGGGGGGGCGATCGCCCCCTTCGCCCCTTCCACCTGCATCTGCCAATGAGATGAAGCCGAAATAAATCATTTCTCCGCATTTAATTGCCGAAATTCGACGAAAATTGGTTGCTGGCAATTCTTCAGGTCGGCAAATTCAATTCTGCCATCAGTTCTGCCGTCCTCTCTGCTCGGCAGGCATCGTAGATTAAAAATTCTTTAAAACAAACTGATAGCAGAGTTGAATTTTGAGACCTAAGAACCGCCGGCTAACCTATACCAATTTAAAAATATAAAAGAGGAAGAGGAAGCAAGGTCCATTTTACTGGTCGGTCCGATAGCGCCGTAGTCTTTGTGACCAAATCGGGAAATCGTGATTTTCAAATGTGAGTTGTTAATTTCCCAATTTGTTCAAGTTCCACTGACGACGGCATGTACAGGAGGGATAAATAAATGACAGCGCGATCGGACTGGCCTGCTAGAATGGACTCTGACCAACTTGGGAAATAAATTCCCAAATGAATAGCATGGTTTCCCGAATTGGTCACAAAGACTACAGTGTTTTCGGAGTAACCTGTTTAAACGAACCTTGAGAAAAAGACCGTCGATTTGAATACTCGCGGGCCGCGGCCTCGAGCACATCGGAGGAAGCGCGTTGTTGAAGTTTCATAGTCTTTGTTTTTGTTTATGTTTCGCTAGGAATGTGAGGTTAAAATGTGTCATGATTGAAAATATCAGGAAAATATGCGTAAGTATTGCGTTCTGTTTTGTGCGGATCAGTGCGAATGAAAACTTTCGGTGATCTTATTTTACAAGATGTGAATTCCAGATCGTATTTTTTTCTCTTTCTTGATCAATTATTGTGCAAAATCTAACTCCTGGTGTATTGCTCGACCAGGTTTAGTGAAAGATGGTGTGAGTTCATGATATCATGGTTGGGCACTGGGCAGCAGTATAAGTACAGGAGAGAGGAAATTTTTCTTCGGTTTTGCCGAGACATATTCCCGTTTCTAATTCATGTGTGTCTACAATAATCACCAAGTCAGACTATCTCCTCTCCTGTTCTGACAGATGCGAGGAACTTGCGCATTTTTTCTTAAATCTGTTTCACAGTTCTACTCGGAACAGGTTGAATTCGCTCTCATGTATTACTAGTCCAGTGATGTGGCTCTTTGCACAACTCAGATGGGTAGCTACATTGGATTTGCGGCCAATTTTCTTTTTCTTCTAGTCTTTACATACTAAGAGCAATAATTAAGAAATTTCATCGAAACCGCTATCTGAGTGTCTGGCATTAATCTGAAATGATTCATTAAAACCTTTGATTGTGAAATGTTGTAGCAACAAGGATTCAATTCTTTCAAAACTCTTGCATACAAATGCACTGTTCCTCCAAAAACTTGAGCCTGTACTCATTTAGAAAAGGGCTGAGTACTTGGCTTTCTTCTCAAAAGTTATGGATGTTCCGCGTAGCACAGCTGAGAATCTATTGTTCGGTTTTTAAGATGTCCTCGGTAATCATGGGAGTGATTATTCCTTCTTAGATTATTCTGTCCTGTGATGCTTGCTCACAGTACAAACAGTTGCATTTTCTCCTAGGCACGATGCTTTCATCGTAGTATTCTAAAATACGATTGTGGCATATATGCTCTGATGATATGCAATAAAAGTTCTCTTGGAGATTCTTCAACAGCTGACATTCCTGAAAGCTAGAAGGTTCATTCACTGTCCACCCTGTTTTTCTTGAGGTAACTATCCATTTATTATTATTTATGATGGTGCCAGTGTTGCCTTAGTTGATAGAAAAACCCCTGATATTTCATCTGATCCATTACAAAATCAACTCATTTTGTCAGTAGATCTGGCAACAGTGGATTGTACAAAAATCACGTGTGAGAATGGGAAGAGTTTCTGAGAAACAGGTATTGAGGGACTCAGGTACAGTCCCAGCACAGACTGCCAGGAGAGTGTGGATCATTTGCACCAAGGTTTGCATGTGGATGGTGCATATCATCCACGGTGCATAAGATCCACACTCCCAAGTTAACTTTGAATTTCAATCTATATCAATTAATATTTTTGGAATAATGAGATGGCTATCCTTTAGAAATATTCCTGAGGGATAGGATTGTTTTTTGATTTAATGGAATTTCAAGAAAGTGTGGATGTTCTGCACCGTGGATCATTTGCACCAAGGGTCGTGTGTGGATGGTGCATATCATCCACGGTGCATAGCATCCACACACTTAAGTTAACTTTGAATTTCAAACTATCAATTAATACTTTTGGAATAATACAATGGCTATCCTTTAGAAATATTCCTGAGGGATAGGATTGTTTATTGATTTAATGGAATTTCAAGAAAGTGTGGATTTTATGCACTGTGGATCATTTGCACCAAGGGTTGTGTGTGGATGGTGCATATCATCCACGGTGCATAACATCCACACTCTTAAGTCAACTTTAAAGGTACTCTTAATTCATTAATTTTTTTCCTCAAAGTAGAATACTGATTACTCATGAAAAGTTGACTCTCAGTTCAAGCTTTGGGCTCAAGTTCAGTTTGTGGACCAAATGCACCGTGGATGATATGCACCATCCACACACAACCCTTGGTGCAAATGATCCACGGTGCGTGGACTCCACGCACCATCCACAAAGCCTTGTTTTTCAAATGGTGCGTGGACTCCACGCACCGTGGATCATTTGCACCAAGGTTGGCGTGTGGATGGTGCATAACATCCACGGTGCGTGGAGTCCACGCACCAATTTTTTTCCATTAAAAAAGTATTGCTTTGAGTTGGTGCGTGGAGTCCACACAGTGTGGATGTTATGCACCAATATTGTGGACTGTAAAATATAAGAAAATTTTTGGTGCGTGGAGTCCACGCACCGTGGACCTTTTGCACCAGTCCACACATGAGGTTGGTGCGTGGAGTCCACGCACCGTGGATCATTTGCACCGTAACCAACCAGGTTAGTTCAATAGAACACCGCACTCTTTTGTGTATAAAGGGAAGGTAGTTAACTGTTCGTACTCGGGGGAATTGGAATTGCCTATACGACGAATTGAAGGCGCCCGACGAGACCTTATTTATTGTAGTGTTTTTATCAATGATTGCGTTCATCCGAAATGAAGACTGAATCAATGAGAAATAGACTAGAGGAGAAAACGAGTATACTCGGGCGTGGCCCATAAGGGGTTAAACCGGTTGAAGCCATGGGTGGACACATCAATTTGTTTATCTCCTACTTCGCCATTTGAGGATTTCGTTACAACTGGCAACCTTGAGCATAATCAATGAAACAATGAGAACTAAACGAGGGTTCAACAATCGTATAAATGGGATATGACTGATGACTTTCTCTGTCGGCGTGGCGTTTAGTTTTAAATCCGTCCATCGGATCGATTAATGATACTTTTCTAACGCGTCGTTTCAGTTAAGCGATTAAATAAATCGATTGATTCCGAACAAGTGCCGGTTCAATATGGTATTTTGCCATGTAAACGATACTTCCGGTATCTAAAGGCCGAAACGTCCCCAGTTTTTTCGTTCAGAAGCCTATAAAAAACGCCATGCTTTCGGGGTGTGAATTTTCTGATTTTTTGTTTTAAAAGTTCAATTTACCCCGTATTTTTTGCTACATCAATTATTATTATCATTTTATCCACAGTGCATCCAAAAATGTCATTATCTATACTAATCTAAACAGTTCTTTGCCGAGATTTAAGAGCTTTCCGGGGTGTGAATTTTCTGTGATTTTTGGTTTTAAAAGTTCAATTTACCCCATCTTATTTGCTACATCAATTATTATTTTATCCACAGTGCATCAAAAAATTTCATTATACTAATCGAAACAGCGCTTTACCGAGATTTAAGAGCTTTCTGACATTTACTTCAATCGTGCCGGATCAGTTTTTTTTTTTTTTTTTTTTTTTTTTTTTTTTTTTTTTTTTTTTTTTTTTTTTTTTTTTTCAAGAATCTGGGGAAAAGATGCATAAGAAATGGACTGAATTAATTGGGTCGTTGCCTAAATACCTTTAACGAGTTGTAAAACTGATTTTGTGGTTCGAAAGAATAATTATCCAGAAAAAATTGCCTGATATCAGTGAAAATGTGCATCAATGTTTGAAGCGGCCTGACCATTTACTGTTTCGCTAAACCGATAGTATATGACTGTCTATGAGAGAGAGTGACGCTATTGGTCCAGCATTGTATTTACGTTGTGATTGGGATTGATCGATATTGTGAGGTTGGCTATCCTTGGATGTTCGTGGTGCATGCATACAGGTTGCTCGATATTTTACCGCCATCTTGGATTTCATTAAACGTCTCTCGTGAGTTCCATACTGCATTTAATGACTTTCTGATGCCACCAATTGACTTTTCACGCGATTTTACATGATATTGGACACTCTATAGCGCTGTCGCAAAAGTTTGCAACAAACCCATCGCCTTGATGTCCCAACTTCCGGTGGGCTCGGGTGGCTCTATTCCAATAGAAAAATGAACTATTCCAATAGAAAAATGAACTATTCCAATAGAAAAATGAACCATTTAGTACTACGTGAATCGCCAGGAATGATGATACGAGATGGGAAAGGGGAGTGATCGGAAGAGAGGGAGAGGATGATGTAATTAGTCGATGCTGACCTCTAGTGTGAGTGTGAAGAGGGGGGGGGAGGCTGTTAAGGGAGGAGGTTGGGGGAAGAGGACTTAGCGAGCGGGGTACCGAACGGGGGGAAGGGGGGCGTGCGTCAAGTCTGGACCAGAAAACGATTAATCGGCGTAGATATCGATGGATGGTTGGTGGATGGAAGTCCGACACGGTGCGGCGAAGTAAAGGGGGGTATTCATGGTAATATGGGGGGGAAGGAGGGTCTTAATATGCTAGTAATACGGCGAATAAATCAGTCTAAGGACAAAAGGTAAGCGCCGATGCAATTGCAACTGCCACTGGAGCGGAGGGTGGGGGGGAGGCTCTAGGGGAGGGTGAGCGGGAGTGAGGGGAGGGTGAGCGGGGGTGAGAGAAGGGTGGAGCAGCACGACGACACGACGTGTTATCGGCTCGTGTTCATAATGACATGATTTTTACGACACAATTTCGGATTAAATCCTTCCTCTTCGAGCGGACGCCCGGCCCACCACCACCGCATCCGACACTCCCCCCTCGCACCCCCAGCTACCCCTTTCAACCCACCCTGCCTTCCATCTACCCAGCTGCCCCATCCTCTATTCAACAGCTAACAATTCTCGGCTCACAGTGTTGCCGGACTTAACGGAGTCCCGACGAATAGCAGCAGCGCACTGAGGTCCGAGATCGTCAAAAAGTGGCCAAAAATCAGAAAGTAAAATTCTCAACAATGGGTCTGTTGCAAACTTTTGTTACAACGATTGAGAGTGTTTAATCGAATGTAAAATCGTCTGAAAAGCCCATTGGTGGTATCAGAAAGTCATAAAATGCAATATTAACTCACAAGAGGCGTTTAATGAAATCCAATATGGCGGAGAAATATCGAGCAATCTGTATGCATGTACCGTTAACATCCAAGGATGGCCAACTTTGACAGCCTCACTGGAGGTAGAGGTTATGTGTTTGTTTACGTTGTGATTGGTTGTGATCGATATTGTGAGGTTGGCTACCCTTGGATGTTCGTGGTGCATGCATACAAATTGCTCGATATTTCTCCGGCATCTTGGATTTCATTACATGCCTCTTGTGAGTTTATTATTGCATTTTATGACTTTCTGATGCTACCAATGGACTTTTCAAGCGATTTAAAATTAGATTAAAATGATTAAATACTCTTAATTGTTGTAGCAAAAGTTTGCAACAGACCCATTCTTTATCAATCATTAACTATCGAGACCAATTTTATTCGCCGAAAACACTTTAAACAAATAATTTAAACCTAGAAAGGTCAAAAAGTTTTAAATTGAGGTGAACAGGTCGAAAACGATGATTTTTGATGAATTTTTTTCTCTGTCTCCTTTTAGCCATTTTTTTTCGACCTCAGAAACCACGGTCTCACGGTCTCACGGTCTGGCAACCGTGCTCTTCCGCAATTTAAGCCTGTGCAAAAAGGTCTATTTTAGATGAGACACGATGTGTCTCACAAAAGAAATCGATTATTTTACATTGGTTTAGATGGAGAGAATCCATTGTTGCCACGTCACACGAGCTGCCATGGCATGGCAGTCATGTGAGTCATGGCACCATGGCACAGAGATATCTTCCTAGAGTAGTATCACAAGCGCCAATTTTCCAACTTTACAGGATATACATAATTTGATTACATTTCCTAAAACTTGGGGATTTACAATTTAAATAAGTATTATATAAATTTTAAAGTACTATAAACTTATTCACTAAACATAGATGTTTTTTTCTTTTTTGAGGGGCGACTGGTTAGATAGCAAGATAATAGACGGTTTTAGTGATGACGTCATCGGGTGAAAAAAATCGTTAATTGCTCTAAACTATTTCTTTCACTGTCACGTAACCCCCATGTACTGCTATCTTACTTCCATTGCTATAATCGCATCCAGAGATATTTTTCGTGACATGTTTTAGGGGGGGGGGATTATGGTCATTTTAATGCGATTTTTGTCATAAATGTCGTGAAACAAACAAGGCCCTTTATACGAATTTCGACACTGGAAAGATATGGGTAAGCAGATGGGTCACGGACAGGGGTGCCGTTTTGCGTATAATCAATGCTATTTTTTAATTCACCGATGATTCCACCGGTTGAGAAAAGATTACACAGTTCAGTTCAGTGCATGGTTGTAATAAACTAAAATACTCGCACCTGTAATCTTTTCTCAACCGGTGGAGTCGTCGATGACTTTAAAAAATTTGCGGATATTCTCATTAATCAACGGAGTTTCCATAGATTAAGGAAAGATTAGAGATCAGAGTATTTTTGTGCATTACAGTCATACACTGAACTGAACTGTGTAATCTTTTCTCAACCGGTGGAATCATCGGTGAATAGAAAAATAGCATTGGTTATACGCAAAACGGCAGCCCTGGTCACGGAAGAAAAAGAGCGATAGTCATAAACGCAAAGAAAAAATTTTCACAGCTGATTGTGACAGCGATGTTTGCATTGCTGCAGTCTATAAACCACTGACATCACACTAAAACCATCAATAACAATAGCGTACCGTGTATTCAACAACGTAGAATTTTGTCCTCTTGACCAAAAATAGAAAGAAATCGAACTACTGGTGTACAGTGAGCCCTTTGAAATTCGACTTTTCAAACGGGTTTAAATGGACAAAATACAACGATGCCAGATAAGACGCTACGCAACTGGATAGTATCAATCAAGCAGTTAATGTCTTGAAACGCATCGATTTTTCCAAAGACATGGGTTTTTGTAAAGCCTCAGCGATTGGTTATTCGAGAGAAATGTTGACAGAGGTCGTAATGTAAACTGATAAAGCGCCATGTTAAAACCTCGACTCGATCCCTCGTAACCATCAGCTCCCTAGCCCATGTAAAATAATGCTCTTTGTTGGGCTTCCACACGTGACAATCAATGACAAGAGCTTTATCAGTGCTCTTTCTTGTACTTAGGTACCCGTTGGTCAAAATATACCGAAAAGTCACGATTCAGTCAAAAACAGAAAAAATCGCAGTGGAGGGTTCGAACCAATGTTCAAAATCAATTTCTGTTTTATCAATCCCAAAAATGTTGGCAGTCAAAAATTCGAGATATGAGGTCATTCCTCAAGCAAATTTTAATATGAGGTTCGGAACTTCACGGGGAATACCGAATGCAGTGGCGAGGCGTGCGATTCGGCAACGTTCCTTTCCCCCATTTAAACACATTAGAAAGGTCGAATGCCTGGTCATCGCCGATGACTGGAGCGTTCGACTTTTTTGGCGAATTTAAATGGAGAAAATACATTGTTGCCAAATTTCACGCTTCGCCACTGACCGAATGCCAGGGTAGAAAAAACACATTTCCGGCCAATCAGAAGGGTTGATTCTTGCTGTCTCTCACCGATGAGTTACTCTTATCTCCCCCACCTCGCAATATTGGGTACAAATTCTGAGAACTTGTTTTGGTTGCTTATAAATAGCTCTATCATATTCTGAAGTTTATTTGGTGGTTCGAAACTCAGTTATTACCTAGAAAAAGCCTAATATTAGCGAACAGGTGCATCAATGTTGCAAAATCAGGTTTGTTAACTTCTTTCAAGAGGTTAAAGTTAGTTGACAAAACAGTACTCTTTATTTTATTCGTACTTCATAATCGTCGTCCATCTGACGCATAGGCGTGAGTCGAATCCAACGTTTTATAATCGTCTTTCACGTTTTGAATGTTTTAAAGGACAAGGCATGTATCAAGAGTCCTTGAATATTTTTTCTTTTGTTCTTCAGGAATCATAGAATCACAGAAAAATATTAATTGAAGTAATCGTAATTAATCGTGGTTGAAAAAATGAAAGTTAGTTTGGCAATTTTGAAACGTTGGATTCGATTTACGCCTATGCTTTAGATGGACGACGATATGGCAACACTGCATCGTATTGATGGGTTCTTTTCGATTTTGATATTTGGCCTTCAGAATCATGGAGGCATCGCACTATGGTCTGAAATCGAAAAAGAGTGGCCAAAAATCTATGAAAAATAGTCATCAATAGTCATAGTTTTCGACCTTAAAAGCTTAATTTAAGGCTTTAGGGTGACATTTATAGGTTTAAATTACTTGTTCAAAGTGTTTTCTATGATTGAAATTGGTCTTAAAAGTTTATAAAGGATAAATTTGTGAGAAGTTCAGTATCTGATTTTTGGCCACTTTTTGACGATCTCAGACCATAATGCATCGGTCGCACCCTGAAAGTTTTTCTTGAAGAACTGATGTAGGATAATGGAGATTCACTTACTTGCGTTGAGCGGAGTTATCGAGGGTCCGAGATTGGTGGCCATCGGAGGCGTGTGAAATATGGATCCGACGGAGGAATTGGCGGATCGACCGAGGGAAGGCTGCGAATGGAAATGGGGCAGAGAGTGTGAGTGCGAGTGAGGATGCTGATGGGAGAGGTGAGAGAAGAGGCCACGCGGATCCCGCAACTCCACCGGTCCCCCTGGGGGGTTTGCCCCCGCGAGAGCTAGCCTCCCGGCGGCAACCGCTGCCGAGGCTCCCCCTCCTCCTCCGTCAACTATCCGTGCGTGTTGCACTCCTCCTCCACTCTGTTGCGCCACCGTCGCATGGTGATCGTAGACATTGGATGGTGGCGGCTGCGGGGGCCCGGGCGGGGGTAGGTAGTGATGATGTTGGAGTTGATGTTGATGTGACTGTTGTTGTTGGTGCTGTTGCTGTTGGTGATGATGGAGATGATGATGGTGTTGATGTCTATTGTAGCCCTCCAGGTTGTTGTTGTTGTTGTTGTTGATGTTGTTGTTGCCGGATGCGGTCGGTGGACGCTGACCTGAACCACGGCCCCTTGCCTCGTGTCATCGGGCGGGATCGACCGACTGGTGCGATTTCAAGCTCCCACTCACCAAACGAGAATATTTCCTCTTGAATTTAGGAATTTTGATGCAGTTCACTTCCCGCCGTTCCTGCAAAACTAAATCAATCAGCTCGATGTTTTCTTGTCGCACTTTTATTTTGTAAACAGCGATAAGCCAACTCAAACGATGCGCATTTATATGCTGATTTTGTTGAACTTTTTTCCGCTGGGGTGCAAGTCTAGTTTTCAATCAATTTCTGAGTTGGATGACTCTAATTGGTCTTGGAATTTGTACTATTAAATCGATTTTTATGTCTCAACCAAATTAAGGGTCGTTTTTCAGAAAAGCTCTCCACTGTTCCACCAACACTTTAATAGGTGCTATTCAGACGTAACCGTTCCGGTCACACATATTCTTCTGAGTGTAAAGATTCTGCCTCCACTTTACTACCAAATTATTTTAAAATAATTTGGAGACCATGATTTCCAGCTCCTTTCATATCTTTCAGTTCTGAGTTAACTTAGAATAAATTCGTTACGGATGATATTGCTGCTGAATTTGAATTTTGAAGGCCAAAGATTTTCCTCGGTGTGTATGATCAGAACTGAAGCACTTGGTGATTCAGTTTTTAGAAGCTTCTAAGGTGGAAATGAAGAATCGAATTTGTTTCACTTAGAAGAGGCGAATTTCGAAAGACTGTGTGAAATCAGTTGATTACGAATTTGTGGAATTTCAAAATCTGTCGATTCCGGGGAAATTTCCTGGCATATTGCGATAAAAATGACCATGAGAAGCGATTGAGGAAGACGATTCAAGGAATATCTATTTAATTCAAGGAATATCAAAGCGATAATTTAAGGAATAGGAAAGTCAAAGGAGAGCGAAGAGACGATAAAAAGAAAAGTAGATAGAAGGAAGACCTAACTTAATGAATCACTTGCGGAGAGATAGGACCTGAGCGGTCCTAGAGAAATGTGCGGCGAGCGACGTTCGTTCAAAGATTACATTTTCAGCCATAGATAGTTGAACGAAAGGTGGAGGGACGCTCCGAGCTGGTGGTTGATGCTCGCGCGTCGGCGGCGACAGCAATCGTTGAGGGAGGAGTCATCGTTGAACGGTGAGGCCCGGGGTTCGAACGAAGGAAAGCGAGTGGGTCGAGAGGGATGACCACGAAAACCACCATTTAACAAATTGCACCACTTTTCCTGCGAGCGCGCCCGAAATAGAAGATTCGAAGGGATGGGTTCAGGAATCGTTCGGGGATAATTCAAAGGGAAAGAAGGTTCGTCCGTCTGACAATAATCGCGCACTTTGATGGAAAGATCTCTGAGAAAAAGAAAGAGAAGGAGATCTATCGGTGTTTCTATTTTATACACTTATAACACAGCACGTTTGATTATAAAAATAACAGTTTAAAAAAATAAAAACTAAACTTTTTGATCCTGTAAAATAAAGATTATAGTTAGTAACGAAGTTCAATGACCTGTAAAAGAAAGTATCCTGGTCGAAATGGGGCTCTCGCGAACTTTTGCTACACGGGATTGAAGAGTTGATTCTTGCATAAAAACCTGTAGAAATGATGATGAGTACACTAAAAAAACACGGAATTTACTCTTAGAATCGAGCTTAATGGCGGTTCGACGCAGGTATCATGGGAGATTCCTATCTAAATTGAGACGTACCTCTGTGTTTCCAAAGAGAAGGTGGAATATTAGATAGGAATCTCCCATGATACCTGCGTCGAACCGCTATTATGATCTTGCCATTTAAGTAGTTATGTAGGTTTATTACTGAATTTTAAACTTTCACTGGGTGATTTTCGTGATTTTTGCTGGTTTTTACATCAGAATGGACAGTTCCTTTGCTCACAGCAAAAGTTTGCACGAGCCCCATTGTTACACTTATAAATCTAAGCAACAATTGAACAATTTTGCGGATTTTAAATGTTTAACGACTAAGTAGAATGTCCCATTTAAAGTACGTCATGAAAAGTCGAAAATTCTATGGAAAACAAACAGAAAAATTCAACAATGAGAATTTCGACCTGGATACTTTCTTTTGCAAGAAACTATCTATTGAATATTCTCTAGAATTTCTTTTGAAAGAATAAAAAACTTCCGTTAACATTTAACAATACATAGAGATTTCGCAAGAACATAAATACAAGTAGATTGTGCTATGCGGAGAAAGCTAGGATGAGCGTCAACTAACACAATGGAGTCGCGCGAGGAGAAGTTCCTTCAAATTACTGAGTATGCAAAAAGAAAACAGTGGAGTACGAATAGTTACTTACCGGCTGTTAGGTGGATGAGTGATGTAGTAGCACGCTTAGCCCACATATCTGAATACTACGCAAATTTACTTGCTATCAACTCTTCTCAGCACATGACTTGAGTTTTAGCACGTAGATCTGTTTTATGTAATGGTCGAGGGAGCGAAGCGCGTGATCTTATCATTCATCCATACCTATTGATATAAAAGGGATTGACACCTTAAGCTCGCGGTTCATTCTTTCGTCTGGGTGCGGTTCGACAGTTTGAATCCGCAGCAATGTGAGTGGTGGCACGCTACGTTAAAATAAATATTTGTGGGGCCGGTTAGATACAGTGAATGGATAATCCACAGTGCGGCCATTTCGGTCGTCTTTCTGATTGGTCGAATTCCTTAGATCGCGACTTTGAGCATTTAAAAGTATTTTTACAGTTTTATAGGATTCTCGTAGGCAAATTAGACACGACTGAAGGTCTTCTGTCAAATTTGAAACATATTGGTTCGCAAAATCAAGAGAAATCAACGATTCCCCGTAACTGACCCCCCGCCGATGCGCACCCAACTTAACACGGGCGCCATAGGGAGGAAGTGTGTTCCTGAGTTACTCGCAAAAAATATCGCAACCCCCCGCCCTAAGAATGGTTTACACATAGCATTAATGACTTTTTTCAGACAGGGGGTAGAGAAAATTTCATTCCGAAACCCAGGAACAATCATACTCCCCATTCTGCCCATGCTAAAGTGGGTGCACTATCGAGGGGTGGAGGGCAAATGGCCGCACTGTGGTTTATCCAGTCACTGTACGGTTAGACTCATCCTAACCAGTAACCATGCATACCAGTGTTTTATTTATTTACTTTTTTTTCGTAAACGGGAGCAATCGATGCTCCTAACACCGGCTCTCGGTCGTTTAGAGAGATCGATATATATGTTTGATCGAAAGTCCCGTTTGGTGTAACTTGCATTGCATAGCTCGATAGAACTCAGGTCTGCCGCTGTATGGCTCTTTAGTAGCATTTTTGTCATTCACTGATTATTCAGCCGGTTAACAAGAAAACTACACAGTCTACTTCAGCAAAGTGGCTGTAACGTACAAAAATACTCTGATCAAATATTTTTCGACCGATTATCATCGGTAGATATCAAAATTCTGAAGTTATGCGGTGTTTGCAACTGTGGCGAGGGGTTACGGTTACAGTTACACAGGTAAACTGTACAGCATAATCTTTCCGCCATCCGATGGAATCATCGGTGAGTCAAACAATTAGAAGCGTATTCAGGAACTTGTCTTTCTTTCTGTCTTGGCCTAACTGCATTTGCATGAGTCAGCAAAGGACAGAGATAGGATCTAAATTCACGTGATAGCCTCTCTTTTAACCATTTTCTAAAACACATTTTTTGATCGGCAGGAGAGAAGAGGGCTTTCCGAAAACGCATTTGAGTTTGGTCACACCTTCGTTTCGTTTATTGAATTTATTGAAACATTCACCGTGAAATGATCCACATTTCCTGGGGTGAATAGCTCAGGCGTACTTTGACAGCATGATAAGAATGAGTACATAATTGTGCAGCATTCGTTGCCTAGAGGTAGTTTCAGAAGTGTAGGTGGACCTAGACCGGTAATCTTTGGAATTCGTCAACATTATTTCTGATATTACTCAATAAAAATGAATGAAAATGGAATTGAGAGTTCACTTTTCAACGATGAACACTTTAAAAGCCAAAGAATAAAGTCAGAGGCAAGTTCGATTTTGATTTGAAGGGATTAAAGTTGAAAATTCGCCAAAGATTATGGTTTAGGTGCGACTACGCTCCTGAAACGAGCTCTAATAATCGTCTTGACCTTCTAAGCTTTTAAAACTTTTCAATGACATTTCTAGGTTCAAACTACTTTTTTAAATGTGTTTTCTGTGATTAAAAATTGGAATTGAAAGTTTTAAAAATGATAGATTGATGAGTTTACTTTCTGATTTTTGATAACTTTTTGAGGATCTCAAACCAAAGTGAGCTGGTAGAGATCGCATGACCTGTTTTACACGAGGACGCAACTGGATACTGTTGCTTGGTTTAGAGTGGGTACGGGGATGGAGATGGCTGGGGAGGGGGAAGGACTGAAAAGTGAGGAGTAAGGAGGGGAAGGAGTTCCAATGAAAAGGTTTGACAGTGACATGGATTTACTAATGCAAGGGCTGGTATTTTAGCAGGTTTTGATATTTCATTAGCGCTTTGGATCCGAACTAAAGCTGTGTTGCCGACGAGACTTGACTAGACGAGACGAGACGTTAAACGTTGAACGTTGGGCACTGTCGCGTGACGCAACGAGATTAATGGCCTCTAAACCTCGCACTTCTTCCTTCCACGATTCAGTTTTGATAACATGAATGGTTGATAATTCAATTAAGTTCATTCATTAGCCCCCCCGAATAAATTGGGTGTTCTCGACTCAGCGTACTACATATTCGCTCGTTCAGCCGCCACCGACACACACACACACACACACACACACGTGTATATAGATATATAGATTGCGGGGCGTGCAAGCTAGATGAAAAACGGTAATTTCAAACTATTGGGGTTTATCAAGATTCAAAGGGGTTTTATATTTTCGACGCCGGTTTTCGAGAAATTCAAGATCGCGCTACAAATGGTGCCCGTTGTTTTGACAAATTTTCACGTCTAACTTCCTCTCCCCCCCCTCCCCTTCCCTCTTGATTTTCATCGTAAAGAGTGTTTCGTTTGCTAGGGTGTTGAAACGACCCTATCTCAAAGAGAAGTAACATGGATGCTTCGTTCTCCTCTTACTTTTTAACCATAAATCAAAAATTGGAACTGGTTTTGAATGAAAGTGCAAAAGCTTTCGAGTGGCTACCTAGACACAGAATTTTAGTAAAACTATCAAATGTGAGAAAGTTTTGTTCGCATGTAGCTGCCATGCGACAGTTTCTTTATCTGAGGGCCGATCATTTACTTCATCGTTAAACCGATCGATAAGACTGTCAATGAGTGATTCTATCGGTCGAATATTGTAAAACTTGGCTGTTGCTATGGTAACCATCGTTAAAGTGTCCGTTTTTTAAAGGTTACTCATGAATAGCCTTTATAAAACGAGACTCTCAACGATGGTTACCATAGCAACAGCCAAGTTTTACAATTTTCGACCAATAGCATCACTCGTAGACAGTTTTATCGATCGGTTTAACGATGAAGTAAATGATCGGCCCTGAGGTAAGTATTTCCAAAAGAAACAGTTACATTAATATCTGTGTCAGGATAGCCACTCCGAAATACGTCCACCTACATTTTAAAAAAAGTTTCAAATGAATTCGTCAAAACTTTAAATTTGAGGTTACAAAATAAGAGGCAACCAAACCGAGCCCGTGTGAAAGAAATCTCCACCATGACTGCTTCCTCCACGGTGTCTTCAAAAGTGTGTAAGTACATACGTTCCAGAATGCCCTCAACGGTTGTAAGGTCTCTGGGCACGATCAAACAGGTTGGCAAGGCAATATGAGACTTTCAAATTTCAAAAATAAAAGCGACGTAAGTCGTTATTTTCGGACTGCTGGTTATGGAACTGATGTTTGATGAAATTATTTGAAAGCTTTACGCTCCGTCAAACAAGCTGTCAAACAACAGCGTTTGTTGACAAATATACCAATACAATATTTTCGGCTTCAACGCGCAACATTTGGTCACCTTTTGTTTTTGGTGAATTTCGAATCATCGATTGCTCTGTTGATCAAACTGTTCGAGGTGGGAAGCCTATAGCTCGTTGGGTTGCATAGTGTTCAGGACCAGCGGTGACATCAGAAAAATACTTTTCGTTGGCTAAAAAGAACACGGGGCCGAAATTTAACTTATGTTCCTTGATTTTACCTCGAAACTGCTTCGACTTGAAAAGAGCTATTTAAAATACATGGAAGGATGAAAAGAAGACTTGGATCAACTGGAGGAAGATTTGGGGGAGATTTGAGGTAAATGGGGCATTAAGAATTATTGGATTATGAAACTTATGGAATTGGGATTGAGACATGGTTAAATTAATAGACATTGAATGGATATCTTCCTAGGAACTTTAAATTGAGGTTAAGAAATCTTAGGATTCAGAGAAAATCTCGATTTTACCAATTCCAATTTCATAAGTTCCATACTCCAGCAATTCACAATTCCCCACTACACTCTCCTTAAATTTTCCTCCAGTTGATCCAAATCCTTTTTCAAACTCCTTGCATTTCAAATGGCACTTTTCAAGTCGAGGAAGTTGCAAGGAAAAATTAAGGAACGTGTTAAAATTCTAAAATTCGGCCCTAAGATCCTGATTAGGTATTTTCTTGAGTCGGAAAATGTCAATGAAGAACATATTTTCTATCGCGTATGCATGGTGTCGTGCGCGCACCCTGCTAATGTTCCGTGAACGTTTCACAAATATTGTGACTAGACTTGGGTTTCAGGATCAACCCATCTAATAACAGGCATTAGGTGGTCGTCTAATTTACGTCAAAAACGAGTGAGTATACACCGTACGGTCAGGAGTAGATTTGATAGCGCTCAATGGCGGATCCAGAAATATCTCCTTCTCTTTCTTTGTTCATTGGAACTTATGTGTTAGATAAGGATGGAGAAACGGGCGAAATTCACCTGACAGCCCCTACCTGAGTTCTCTACTAAAACACGCGTTCAAAGATGGAATGAGAGAGGATAGAGAACGAGAAAGATGAGGGAGAAAGAGAGAGAGAGGGAGGGAGAGAGAGAGAGAGAGAGAGAGAGAGAGAGAGAGAGTGAGAGGAAGAAGAAGAAGAGGAAGAGATTCCGCTGCGTGATTGTAACTCACGAATGAAATTGCGATAACTTACGCTCCTGAGCCATAATTTCATCACAAAATAAATTGGGTCCGAATTCGGCGTTGCCAGAGGAATATTCAAGAAGAAAGATAGGTAAAGTTCTGTCGTTGGAAAATTTACTTATAAGTCACGCAACCCGCCATATCTCGCCGAATGCCTCCGCAAAGCGCCTGAAACTCGTGGAAATTATCGAATGGATTTATTTCTTCATAAAAGGTAAATCTTCGGCCTTTAGTGCCGATTTCTACCACCAGAGTTCTACCGTTCCTTTGATGTCAAATTATCGGTTAAAAGTAATTTATTTTCAAGAGAGCGCAAGGTAAGGGGGGCTAGATAATCATCGGAAGAATGTCTCTGCAAAATATCTCGTCAGTAAGTTCAGAAAGAAAACTGAAATTGCTAAAAATCAGAAAATCTCAATCGATTCTAGCATGGGAATGACAAAAAGTCTGAAAGGTCGAAAACCATAATTTTTTATGCCCTTTTTTCCACTGATTTTTTTTTTTGGGCGCCTTTTTTTTCGATTTCAGACCATTGTGCATCTCTAGCAGCGGTCATGATCAATTGTTTGGTCGACCGGAAAATCAAATGAAAACATATTCGTCAAACGCAAGGACGTCTTCGAACGACCAAGGAGAAAAAGAAAGTTGATTCGCTCGTTAAAAGTTAGAATAAGACATGAAGCATTGGCGAGCTGAGCTGAGGAGGAATTCTTTCAACGGAAAGCTTTTCTGAGCACGCGGTGAAACTTATCAAAGAATGATAAGTTATCCCAGCTGCTCTCTCACTCTCCGATCGAACTTATCAAATTCCAGTTCAACTCAATTCTCGGCTCTCACGTCTTCCTTCTTATTCTTCTTCCTCTCCACCGAACTTTCCGTCACCAATCTATTTCGAGTTATTTTGATCTTTGACTTACTCGCAACGGGTCGTGCCAAGCCAAGAGACTCTCTCCTCCACCCCCACCCCCACCCCCCTCCCCACACCCCTACAACTTTCACTTATTTCTCAGACGCGACGCTCTCATTTTACATGCAGATTTGAAAACGGAATGTCTCAAGTGAAACTTTTGAGTCTGAATTTTATAAAATGATCTCATAACACTTTTTTTTTTCTTTTTTCAATACGGCTGCTTTGACGATGATTTTCACACTCAATGCATTGAGTTTGATAACTATCAACAGGCAAAGTTTCGATTGGAATAATTTATGGGCACGTTTTTACGAGGATTAAAAGTTTCATTTGAAAAAGCATATCGGTAATTGTTACGTTTTTGTTGTCGTTAAACTGTTAGATTCATCAATGCAACTGAGTACTGACAAATCAATGATAAACCTTTCTTCCCCTTTTCACCGCCGGAAGAATCTTATAAAAACTCGAGACTCTGTGTGTAAGGGTCGTTGAATTTCTATTCATTAAGGAATTCCAATTCATCATTTCTAGGACGAGATGAACAAACAAAAAATTGATCTGTCCGTTCAAAGAAAATAGAGCGATCATTTTGAACCGTTTAAGAGGAAAAACTTTCTGAGTGAAACAACGGATGTCTTCTATAAACGAGGAAATTTGTTTGGTTAGAAGGCATGCGAGAGAAATCTTTTATCATAAAAGAACACACGAAGCTTATAAGTACAACGTACAAAATTATTATAATAATAACTGTGGCATTTAATTAATTTGTCTCATTAATACCAGCGGCGAAGAGAGAAATCTGGCACCATTGCATTCCGTCCATAAAAACCCGTGAAAAAGATCGAACTTCAGGGTTCACGTGTGTGGTAAACACTCTCAAATTCGGCCCTTTGCATGGGATGAAATGAAATGTTGCCAAGTCGCGAAATTAAGTTAAGATGTTGTCTACAGCTTGAATATTAACCCGAATTTTAACAAAAACAAGCGATTTAAGATTGAGGGAGAAACAAAAAAGCAAAAAAAACAAAAAACAAAAAATACCATGCGCTTTGTGGAGACAGATGGCTGATAGCGTCACCGCAAACCATTCACCAGCATTTAAAACAAGACTCGCCGTCTTTTCTGTATCTAGATGAAACATACTCTAATGAGCCGCTGAAAGCGAAGGTACGAGTACGAGAACAAGCAATGCTGCCATGTTTGGCAAACAAAATGCAAACTTTTAAGGTAAATCGTTTGAGAAATTCGCACCTTTCACATCAAATTTAGTAGCACTGAAAGTGAGAAGGGAAGTCCGATGAATGAAAATGAAACCGCCAAACACCGATAAAAGAAAAGCGGAAATACCAAGTTAGGTCCGATATCCGATCTGTACCTCCGTGATCTAAAGGCCAAAACATATCTAATTTTTGTTTTGTTTTTTCGCTCCCCCCCCCCCCCATTCAGAAGACTTTAAAAGATTCCATACGACAGGGCTATGGTGTTTTTGTAATTTTTAATTTAAATCATTCAATAGGGCTCTTGCTAACTTTTGCGCGATTAAATATAGTAAATTCTTTGCAAGGAGTGAGTTTTACACTTAGTTAATAGTCTCGTCGTTATTTTCGCTGCATACAACATCAGAATTGATACCCTGTTCGCCTACAATAAAAGAAAAAACACTTTGGAAGAACTCCATTATGTGAAAAAACGATCTCTCTCTAAAAATTTGAATTGGACATAGAAGAAAAGTGTTCCATTGAATTATCTGTGGAAAAATCGCGAAGTAGTGGTTATTAAAAGAATAAAAGGTAGTATTACTTTTTGTTGGAGGGGGGGATTGCATGAAAAAACTACGAGAAGCTTTCGAGTTGATGATTAAATCAGTGCTTTTCGGGAAGATGGAACCACACACTTAATAAGCTCCTTCCGCGATAGTAAAAAGAGGACTTACTGAATGGATGTTTTTGCAAATGAGGACACCTTCAGCATCATTACAATTCTGACACCATCCATCTACACATCTTCATACAGTGGGGATGAATTGGAATTTGTTCGAAAAACAACTTACATTACTAAACGACAATTTTAAAGTTACGGTTGGTCTTTGAGTCGATGTACCATGCGCCAAAAAAAAAAAAAAAAAAACACCTTTCCGGCGATTAGAGAAGCTATTTTTTACGAAGTTTCTTTTTGCGTCGTGGCTAGGGTGTTATTTTTTTTTTTTTTTTTTTTTTTTTTTTTTTACAGCTTGAAAATGGAAATTGGAACGCGACAGAATAGGTTAAAAAACACTAAAAATTAGGCCAGAAAAAAATTGAGGAGACTTTACTAATCATTTTCATGTTCTCAAATAAAGCAGCAAAAAATATGCCAATTTAAAGCTTTGAGAATCATCAAAGAGCATAGATCATGTGAAAAACATGTTTAAAAAGATGTATAAGAAATATCATTAAGAGTCAGTAATATCCTAGAGCTCGTGAGATTTGGCAATTAAACCTGTATAAAATAATCGATTCTAGGTGAGGCAATCATCTATAGAATCGATTTTCGCAAACGTTTTGATCGCAAAAAAGCTCGAATGCCGGATTGCAAAAGCAGCCCTAGAGACGGTCATGGCTCAGTTTTTAGGTCGTGCTTCCATGAAATTACCGAATTTGAACGAATTGGGGGTCATTTGCGATTTACAGTGAAACGTTTTTAGCAATTTCAGAATTTTAATTGCTTCGCCTATTTCAAAAACAAGACAAACCGAATTTGTGGAAATAGGTTGAAACAACACTAATCAAATAAAAAGTAAACATACAAGAATAATTTTTAATTCACATTTTCCCGATTCAAAAAGTGCCGCGAAAATGCAAAAAAAACAAAAACCTAGGGGTGCGAATTTATACACGGAAAAAAAAGATTAGTGAAATTAACCATACGATAGCTGATTTTGGCACCTGCTAGATGTTATGGTAAACTTGACCAGAAGTATGGTACATTTACCGATACTTTGAGTAAATTCGACATGCAATCAGGTAACATCACCTAGTACCTAGTCAAAACATAGTATACTTTTGGTTAACATTGCCATAACATCTAGCAGGTGCCAAAATCAGCTATCATATGGTTAATTTCACCGTAGTTTTTTTTCCGTGTAATTTCTCATTAAAAAAAAAAAAAAAAAAAAAAAAAAAAAAAAAAAAAAAAAAAACCTTCCTATAGGGCTCATTGGCAAGGACTCTTTCACACAACAGTGGCACCAATATTCTAAGCAGGTTTGACGTCATTTTGAAAAATCGGTTATTCTGGGACACCTAAGGGCAAAGACTGAATCAAGTTTGCGGAAAGCTAAACTTAACTAGAACTAGCATAACCTCATTTTTCACGAATAATGGGGCTCTTGCAAACTTTTGCTATGGGGGATTGCGGAGTTGATTCTTGCATAAAAACCTGTAAAAATGACGATGAGCACACTAAAAAGTCACGAAATTCACTCTCAGAATCGGACTTAATGGCGGATTGACGCAGGTAACATGGGAGATTCCTATCTAAATTGAGACATATCTCTGTGTTTCTGAAGAGAAAGTGACATGATAGACAGGAATCTCCCATGATACCTGCGTTGAACCGCCATTACGAACTTACCGTTATAGCAGTTATGTGAGTTTAATACTGAATTTTAGACTTTCTTAGCGTGATTTTCGCTGGATTTTACATTAGATAGGACTAATCATTTGCCCACAGCAAAAGTTTGCAAGAGCCCCATTGCTTCTGATTGATCGGTGATGCAAATTCGAGGCATCGGTTGAACTTGAGTATGACTTCGAGTATTTCAATTTGATTCGGCTCCAGGACATAGCTTGCGTGTGTGGCTCGCAGGTCGCAGTGTGTTATCAGCCGACCACGTGCCATAAAAAAAGACATAATAGCTCAACGCTTGCAAATCAGCAAAAGCGGTTACAAATTCTGTTCTGCAGACCATATGTTGCGAAAACAAACAAAAAAAAAAAAACAAAAAAAAACAAAAAACAACAAAAAAACATCTTTTGAGTTCACGGCAGTTTCATGTTCTGACTACCAGCCCTCTCCCTCCCTTCGAACCCCCGTTTACCGAATCAGTTTACGTACCGAATTCCACAAGTTTCATTCCACTGTGCCAAGGTCTCGAGACTGCGACCAGCACAGTCGAAATTGGATGAATAATAAACTGGGTTAAACATGAAGGTGGTAACAGGGGAGAGGGTCGGAGTGAGGGGGAAGGGGGGATTCTCATCAAGTATAAAGAGTACACACCAAAAGCGCGAGCCCAGATTGGTGGCGGGGAGGGTGGTTACTTCAGGTGTCGTTTTTACAGAGGGGGGGGGGATGAGTGAGGGGGGATGTGTTAGTTTTCGGAAGGAGAGCGAGACGGTAAGGTTTGGTAAGGTAAGAAGAATCGGCCAAAGTCTCCAGTCGAGAAACGCTCAAGGGGAGGGGAAGGGGGGGAGATTAGAGAGTGGTGGCCTGGTGGCATGGTGAGGAGCGAGTTGGGGTGGAGAGGAATGAGGGTTGGTGGGTGGAGGGGGGAGGAATCCCGTCCGCTCTGCGTCCCCGAGTGGCGACAGGCTCCAGCGTCCCTTAATTATCCCGTCCGTAAAAGTAAATAGCTTACTTTTCTTTTCGCCTGCAATCCTGCATCGCGCATCCCATCGTAACGCCGCGGCCGGCGGCCGCGCCGCGCTCGGGAGACAACTCTACGCGATCTTCGAATTGTGACGATGGAGGAGGAGATGCTTGATACCGGCTACATGTACACTGTACAGGGTGTAACTGAACTCCACCTACAAACTTCTACCACAGAACGGAAACTCTGTCGGATTTTGTAGCAAATTCATTTTGCGTCCGCCATGTTGGGATATAGGATGTTTACATCTGGATTCGCACGCAAAAAAAAATAATTTAGGACATGATCCACGAAATTTTTATTTTAAAATGCCTATAGAATAAAAGTGAGGCTGGAAACTTAAGATTTCTTTCCAGAATTTACAGAAATAAATGAGTTTCAACACAAATCACACTCGTCCGCCATGTTGGGATATAGGACCACAGCGTTGCCTATTGGTGCCGTTAAATTCCAAACTTGCTTCCATTGGCTCTTATAGGAGTTTCCGTTCTATTTGTATTATTCTGTGCTTCTACCACATAATTTTGAGGTCAAAATAATACTTTTTTGAACTATTAACCCTTTACAGACCAGGTTTGATCAAAAGAACGTCATTCTTCCGTTAATATAGGGAGGGTAGTGAACTGTTCGTACTCGGGGGAGTTGGATTTGCCTATACGACGAATTGAAGGCGCCCGAACGAAACTTTATCTTGTAAGTGTCTACATCACTAATCGAGTTTGTTCTGAATCATAATACTGGAGAAATGTGAAATAGACTAGTGGAGAAAGACGAGTAAACTCGCGGGCTTGGCCCATAAGAGGTTAACATGGATCCGAAATCCTCTTTCGAGCTATAGCCCCCGAAGTTTTTAAAAAGGTTAGTTTTTTTTTGGAATAGTGACCACAACTATATGAACCAAAAGTCATGAAAATTGGTGCTCTCGGGTACTTGAACGTGTAGAATCCATTAATGACCTCGAGAAATTAAGAAATTGAGTCTGACAGTACAAAAAAGAAAGTCTTACAGATATGCTGACGAGGAAAGCCCTCGCGTCCAAATCTGTACGAATCAACCTTCAACCTTACAGTTTGAAAACCAAATACAACAATCTTATTGATCCAATTCGTAGGTTATGTTTTTTTGTTTGGGAGAGCGAAACGTACGTAGTGCATAAATAGTCTACAAGGGTGGTCCTGGTTCATCTGAACACATAGCTTAGCTTTTTCTGCGGAAACAGAGAGTTTTGGACTTTTAAATAGCCCTCGACGTCTTTTTCGCAACAAATTATATCTGAATTGATAGGCCATTTGCCCTCAGCAAAACCTCGCAAGAGCAGCATTGCCTCCATTCGGGGTGGATCGCACTAACATTTAAGAGAATTGAGAGCAACGAATAGTTTGGTTAGAATAGGACGTTCGAAAAAATGCTAGGGGCCGAACTTATTTTAAAAAAAAATTATCATCTAATTAATACTAGACTTATTTTTAAAATTTATTAACAAGAACAAGTTTTTGGCGTCAACGATACAATGATACCTGAAAAGCACGGCATGAATTAATGTTTAATTGTTTTAAGGTCATTAACGGGTTTCAAACGTAGGAACATCTTCGGTAACGAATTTTCATCGCATTTGAAATTATGACGTGAAAGAATCAATATAACCAGAGAAGTATGGTGCAACTTAATTTATCATTATTTCAAGGTCATTAATGGATTCTAAACGTAAAAACAGGCTACGTTCGGAGATGATTTTTAAGACATTTAGTTTATGAAACAATTATCATAGAAGCAATGAAAAAAAAAAAATCAAGCTCTAAGAGGATCTGGTTTGAAAGACGGCATTTCCGGGAGCCCGTGTTCATTAGGGAAAAAATGAATTACATTTTACCCTAAAATTACAGTCTACAGGTTAGAACATAAGTTTTGAAACACCCTGTATGCTTACAATGTGGCCAAATTAGTCCGCTTTCCCCAAAGGTCCTCTCGGAAAAAAGTCGTGCAAACTGACAACACGGGATGCTAGATACTTCACGGAAGTTGGAATTTAACTTTTTTCCTTTTTTTCCTTCCCTTTTTTTTCGCTGTGAAAATAAATGAGCTCCTCGAGCTAGAAAGGAAATAAGAGGGAGTAGGACGGATTTTCGTTTCGGAACGGAACGCCAAATTTATAGTCATTAAACTGAAGACAAATTAAGTTGGTTTCCGAGTCTACATTGTCAGCAACGATGGCTTCCTTCGAGTTTGTACAAACGAATGCCTTAGCACCTCAGTCCTGGGAACTGAGTTCAGCCAGAGACTGATCATTGACGAGTGAACAAACCAGGAAAAGCTGGTTCCTATTACATTTATGAAGATTCTCAAGTCACCAGGACCAGCGTAATAATAAATATAGTAAGGGTCACTGGCGCAATCAGGATCTCTTCCATCTCTCTCATTTCCCATTTGAATGTATAAGTAGGAAAAGGACAGAAAGAGGGGGTTTTATCCCCTTGCCCATCCTTGTCTAACATACGAGGGGCGTTCAATAAGTAAGTATCCCCCCTCTCTAAAATCCACGAAAATGGACCAAATTTAAAAAACTTTAGATGAAAATCTTCCTTAGGATATACTGAATCCAGCTATCTAAGAATCAACGCAATCGGATAAAATGCGGCCGCACACGGGCGGCGGATGCGCGTTGCGGCTCGAGCCGCTCCCGCCGGCTCGGCCGAATTTTTAGTAGCGCGCGGCTAGAGAGGCTTCTCTTCAAACGTTCATACATTTAATCAACAACCGGGGAGGGAAAAAAATCATCGGTTAAAAACATGAGTTGGGCTTACCTTATTTCTCCACATATCCACCTTTTCGGTCCAAACAGGTCTGATATCGAGACTCCAACTTTTTGATGCCTAGCGCGTAGAAATCCTTGGGCTGATTCTTGAAAAAAGTGCTGCAAGCATTTTTGACCTCCTCCACAGATTCAAAATGCACACCACCAAGTTCCGCCTTGAGATATGGAAACATTGGACCGAAAAGGTGGATATGTGGAGAAATAAGGTAAGCCCAACTCATGTTTTTAACCGATGATCTTTTTCCCTCCTCGGTTGTTGATTAAATGTATGAACGTTTGAAGAGTAGCCTCTCTAGCCGCGCGCTACTAAAAATTCGGCCGAGCCGGCGGGAGCGGCTCACGCCGCAACACGCATCCGCCGCCCGTGTGCAGCCGCATTTTATCCGATTGCGTTGATTCTTAAATAGCTGGATTCAGTATATCTTAAGGAAGATTTTCATATAAAGTTTTTTAAATTTGGTCCATTTTCGTGGATTTTAGAGAGGGGGGATACTTACTTATTGAACGCCCCTCGTACGTTTCTTAATGGAGAAAAGAGAGAGTTGAAGAAACTCTCGTTGCGCTACCGGTAAGGGTGGCTGCAGGCGCTGCGGTGTGTCGAACCGGCGCGGCGCGGCGGCGGGCAAAAGATGCAAAATGGTCTGAGAGCAAAAAAGTGGCCAAAAATCACTCATTTAAACAGATCAAAAATCATGGTTTTCGACTGTTAAAGCTAAATTTTTAAACTTCCCAGCAACATTTCTAAGCTTAAATTACTTGTTAAAAGTGTTCTCTGTAGTTAAAATTGGTCTAGAAAGTTTAAAAATGAGAGATTTACTTTTTTATCTTTTGTCACTTTATGACGATCTCAGACCATTGTGAGATGGGTGGCGATAAGGCCCGTTTTGTGCCTACAGCAGGGGAGCCAAATTAAGAAAAACTAGAATAATCATCCGGACAAATGCTCATTTTTTATTTCCAAGGACCCCTGCCGTAAGGGTCATGCCATATTGGCAATATTTGTCAACGTTTTTTGAGAGTAAACTCAGATCACAGTGGCCTATTGGAGCAGTTTTTTGGAATATACACATCGATCATTTTGAATGTTTTTACGTACAATTAAAGTACAAGCATAAGAGTGTCTTTTGCATTGAAAATATGTTGTGATGTATCTCTGAGAAATCATCGACTCATATTTAAAAGGTATAAAACCTTGCGCTCATGGTCAAATCGGTACTTCGGTAATTTTCACGGTTGACAAACCAATAGTGGATTCGCATCGAATGTTTATTTTACTTGTACTATAGTTGTTTGTAAATTTTTGAATAATATGCTCCAAACTTTAAGTGAACTTTGTTTCACAAATCAAAGGAAGGAAAACAGAATTGGTTTCATAATCTCTCAAGCGCAGAGAGGGATATAACCAGTACTGCCAGATGTACAGTCTGCAAATTACTCAGCCTCCTTTTCCTTGGGGTCAGGTAGGCCGCCCACAACGCTTAAATTCAGTGTGATAAGTAATGAAAGTTACCGACCTGAACTAAAATCTAAGGAGTCGACCGACATTATTTCATTCGTTGACCGTACGCCTTTAGACCGTTTAACGGATTTTAATCTTAAATCTGACTACATTGGATAAAACGTTGAGACCGCCGCTCAATTTGACAACAATGCTCCCGTTCCAGGGATTCCTCTAGTCATTTATGTGAGCCTCCTTGGTACGCACGTACTACGATGTACAGAATATACGGAAATGCAGGCGCGCCCCTGAAAATCGCAGCGCTGCAACCCAAAGCACACTCATGCGGAACAAGTGTACAAGGTATACGGTGGGTAAAGTCATTGTCACGGTTCCTTTAATAGGAACTGTCACGGTTGATACGCGACGTAAAACATCGCCGTGTAGAGCTCGTTTCAGAAGTGTAGGCGCACCTAGACCGATAATCTTTGGCGATTTTTCAATTTGCATTCCTTCAAATCAAAACAAAACTTACTCTCAACTATAACTTTTGATTTGTAAGCGTTCCTGATGGATGAAAAGCCAAGGCCCAACGCTTGATATGAATATTTATTCCTTCTTTACATGCAATATGAGTAAAAACGTAGGTGAATTCCAAAGATGATAGGCCTAAGTGCGCCTACACGCCTGAAACAACATCTGGGCGTAGTTCTCACAAATCTGGATGCTTCCATTGAAAACGGTTTCCAATAGCCATGAACTGTTACGTGCAAGAAGACCCTGAGGCCTAGAGAAGGGTCAGGTCCAGCCTCATTTTGAGTAAAATATCATAATAAATTCGAGAAATCTTGATATACGTACTTCTTTCCGAAACTTCAAGACTTTATCCCTAAAATTCGCAAAGTCATAGAATTCGCGCGATAAAAATACCGCTTACCAATAAATAAGACTTGCGTTTTAACCCTAATTTATTGTTAGTTTATACTCAAGGATTTTGCGAATTCAAATTGATTTTTCATTTATTTGTTCTCGTCCGACTTGGCTCCTCCCTCTTCCTTAGCATAGTTAAAGGCATAATATCCTTTTTCTATACACATTTGCTTTGTTTTTATTTATTAATAAAAACCAATAAAACCAGTACCTTGACCTTGAAATCTTGATAACCTCGATTTGAATGTTACTGCTCACGCATTCTGAGTATCGGGTTCTGACAAGTAGCGGTGCCTGCTTCCAAAATGCATCGGTGAGAGGTTGATTAGCATCGAATCGAATCTCTGTGCTAAGTAATCACTCACCGATGCGTTTTGCTGCATTTCGAAAAAAGCAGGCACTGTTACTAGTCCGAGCCCGATACTCGAAATGCGTGAGTACTAGCTCGCTACCACCTTGAAAAATATTTTTTGTGCACATCATGCTCTTGTTTTGTTTGTTTTGTTTGTTTTTTGTTTTGTTTTTTTTTCGTTTTTTGAATCCTTGTGATTGCGAAACATTGCACGTCGATGGATTTGTTAAGTATGCATGCGTTTTTCCAAAGACGTATGAATATGCAAGCCTTTTCTGTACACAATAGAGACACCATAGAGGTCTGCTCACAAATCAGAGGCAAAAGCATAAAGAATTTAACCAATCAGATTGTGGTTTATCGACTCAAACGCAACGCAAAAAAGCGATCACTGTAATATGAAACTGTGACATTGAGGGTGAGAATCTAAACTAAACCGAGCAAGCGAGGGGACGTTTGAAGGATGTGGCGAGACTAAAAACAGGTCAGGTTCTTCGAAGAGGGATGAAAAACCGACCGCGACGGCGACGTAAGAGAGAAAGCAGGGGCTGGTAAAGGGAGATGGATACAGGATGAGTGAGGGGGAAAGGAAAGGGGGAGTCCGGATGAACCCTCGGAGGGAAATGGAGAAGTTTAATTCTGGAGCGAATAAAAGAGCGATAAAAAAATAGCACTGTTTATAAACGCAACAGTTAGCCTTTACTCCAAATAATACTTTTATGTTAGTTGTAAAACCCATGTTACAACAGGTATTCCTGGTATTTACGATTCGTTGCTACGACGACCGTCATCGGAGAGCTGGGACACACATACTGACTCAATTTTGATCCTCATATGAAGCACCCGCGGCAGCAGGGGCGGATCCACGAATTTATCTTTCTCTCTCCTTTTTCCTCCGATAAAAGCACGCGTGTCAGAAAGAAATAGGACCATCACGTGATTTCAGTCCCAGGTACTTATACGCGGAAAAAAAATATAAGGGAAAATAACCATACGGATACCTGATTTTGGCACCTGCTAGAAGTTATGGTAAACTTGACCAGAAGTGTGGTACTGGTACATTTACCGATAATTTGTGTAAATTCGACATGAAATCAGGTAACATCACCTTGTACCTAGTCAAAACATAGAATACTTCTGGTTAACATTACTATAACATCTAGCAGGTGCCAAAATCAGGTGTCCGTATGGTTATTTTCACCGTAGTTTTTTTCCGTGTATTTAACAGGTATGCTCGACTCGCTTCCCGCGTCATCTTCAGTGGCGCGCAGTTCAAAAAGCAATTCCAAGATGGCCGACAAAAGAAGAGAACTTTTACACTCTTTCCAGAAAATATTGGGCTTCCCTCTCCAATGATGATTCAGAGGATCGAAAGGTCAATGGCTTTGAAGAGAGTCTTAATTTTAATTTTAATTATAAGATTGGCTATCTACCATGAATTTCGTTTAATTTTATTTCTTGTTTTTCCGTTAACGAACTAAATGTTTAAAAAAAGCAGCAAACAGCCCGATGATTTCTGGAAAGAGAATAAAAGTTTTCTTCTTTTGTCGGCCATATTGGAATCGCGTTTTGAACTACGCGCCACTGAAGATGACGCGGGAAACGAGTCGAGCATACCTGTTATAAATTAAGTACCTTGATTTCAGTCCCTATATCTTTGTCCTTTCGTAACACATGTGTTTGAAGGGGCAAAAAGAGAGAAAGATAAATTCCCGGATCCACAACGATCAAGTGCATTGGCGGATACACGAATAAATGTCTTTCTATCCCTTCGGCCGTTTAGAGACACGTGTCAGAAAAGGATGGAAGAGGGGGCCGATCACGTGACTTAAGCCCATATCTCCGCCCTTTTCTGACACACACGTTCAAATGGGAGGAGAGAGAGGATGACAAATTCCTGTATCCACTTTGATTGAAATGGTTTTATTTTGCACTAAATAATGTAAAATGGGAAGTCCTGCACAGCACACATTTCAAACACATTTTTTAGATGTAATCTAAAGAATTCCTTCAAACAGGTTGTTGGAATTGATTGAATCCACCGATTGACCTAACGATTTCATAGTTCATTTCAGTTAATGGCTGAGATGCAAGATGATTCGCGGGCCTGTAAATCTTTCCTCGCAATCGGTGGAATCACCGTCAAGTCATAAAAATATCCGCAACATCACTCTCATCACTGAAATCGTATGCGGATACATTTTTTGGGATATCCCCCTCCCCCGAAGAAATGAATTTCTCGAATCATTTAAATGCGACTTTGATATAAAAAAGTCGTGCAACAAGACCTTGTATACGAATTTTGACACTGGAAGGAGATGGCTATGCATGAGAGTTACGGGAGAGTGAGTGAGATAGTTACGAGTAGGAACGATACACGAGTTTTTTTTTCACTTGTTTCAGACTTTTAAGTTTTGACCAAAACGGAGACAGAAAATGGCCCCAAAGGGAACAGATCCGTTATTTCAGAAATAATTAAAAAGATAAAATCGATGAATAAAAAGAAATAAAAAGTTTAGCTCCCAAAAGAATCCTATCCCATCCCATATCATCTATGAATTTTTTGTCACAGCCACTGGCGCAAACAGGTTCTATTCCATCCCTTTCATTTCCCATTTAAATGTATACGTAAGAAAAGGACGGAAAGAGGGGGTTTAATCCCGTTGTCCATCCTTGTCTATCATACATTTTTTTAAGGGAGAAAAGAGAGAGATGAAGAAACTCTCGTTGCGCTACTGGTCACAGCTGATTGCGACCGATGGGTGTATTGTTGCAATTGTTGACCAACCGTTCGTTGACTTCGCAATAAAACCCTCTATATTTTGGTCAGTCGGTGGAATCATCAGTGAATTGAGAAATTCCATTAAACATTACACAAAACTCTAACTCTAACCCCAGGCTTTACGTCCTTTGCTCTATGAACCGAGGATGTTAATCTGCCCTTGAAATGGCATTCCATGATAAAAGCTCCGACGAGCTAATGATTACAATAAATAAACAAGAGCAGCAAATAAAATAATAAAATAGCAAAAAAAAAAGTCCAAGATCTGGATGGCTTGAACGATGGCGCAAAGCACATAAAAGGGTAGTTTTCGGTTTAGGCGGAAATATGAATTGTACGATGCGCGAATATAATTTTCTGGGGGTCTGGAGTGGAGAAGGCAAGGATGTTTGGAGAGACAGAGAGGGTAGGGGAAGGGGTGCGAGGGGTCTTAGGCCGAATGGTAAAAGAAGACGAAATCCGGAAGCTTCCGATCGAGTGAGAGCGAAATTCAACACTCGACAAAATTGAAACGTCTCAAGGAGACGACGGGACGGCGCGATGATGTCGCGTCACGCACAGTAGGACGAAACGCAGGGAATACTTCGACTATCTATTTGTCACCCATTTGAACACATGCAAACATGGGCGCCCGCAGAAAAATTTCCAAGGGGGGAAAGGTTTTTTTTCCATCCAAATGGTGTATAATTACTAAGCCATGGTAGGTGTGTCAAATAATAGTTATAATTTTGACGTTTTTGATATAATGGATAAAGGGATAGTAGACGAAAATGATATCAAGGAAAATGTTTTTAATTCTACTATTCCTTGCAAAAATTGAGTTAAAATTACAAAATAAACAAATAATAAAGTTTGTTAACTATTACTCCTTTGATTAACATTGCATTTCCTATTTTCCTTTCATTTTTTACCGTGAACTTTTGACGTTTTTGAATTCCAGGGGGGGGCAAGTGCCCCCTCTTGCCCCCCGCTGCGGGCGCCCATGCATGCAAAAGTATCGTTTCTTTGGAAGCTCTCCGATTATCGTTTATCCCCAAACAAAATTCTTTCATATCGAATGGAGCTCTTGCAAAATTTTGCTATGGGTAATTGAATATTTGATTCTTGCTTAAAAACCTGTAAAAATGACGATGAGTACATTAAAAAATCACGAAATTCACTCTCAGAATCGGGTTTAATGGCGGAGAGACGCAGGTATCATGGGAGATTCCTATCTAAATTGAGACGTATCACGTATCTCTGTGTTTCCGTAGAGAAAGTGACATATAAGACGGGAATCTCCCATGATACCTGCGTCGAACCGCCATTGGCATCTTGCCGTTCTAGTAGTTATGTGAGTTTATAACTGAATTTTAGAATTTCTTAAAGTGATTTTCGTGATTTTTGGTGGTCTATACATAAGATTGGACTATTTATTTGCTTAGCAAAAGTTTGCAAGAGCCCCATTACCGACTAATTTTTGGAACATTTCAAAACTTATTTCTGTTCATCGTTGTTTAAGGAAGCCGCGAGATCTTGCAAATGGGGCTCTTGCAAACTTTTGCTATGAGCAAATGAATAGTCCAATCTAATGTAATTACCAGCGGAAATCACGTAAATCACACTAAAAATGTATTAAATTCAGAGATGCGTCTCAATTCAGATAGGAATCTCCGATGATACCTGCGTCTCTCTGCTATTAAGTCCGATTTTGAGAGTGAATTTCGTGATTTTTTAGTGTACCCATCGTCATTTTTACAGGTTTTTAAGCAAAAATCAAATGTTCAATCCCCTTCAGCAAAAGTTTGCAAGAGCCTCATTGCAATCATTGTAGTTTCCTCGATCAACCAGAAAAAGAAGATTTTTGTTTTTGTTTGCGAAATAACGCGACATAAGCATGAACATGAAACACGTCTAAACTTCAACCTGACGAAACCTGAGACTATGGAATCAAAGGATATAGATGAGCTAATTGCAAACATCACTGCATAAACAACTCCCGAAAATGTTGCGAATAATATCGAAATGCGAAATGGTGCAAGAATATAATTTTTTATTCGAAAAAAAAAAGAAATAAATAAAAAAGCTTTGCGAGGAAGAAAAATACTGGGCGCAATCTCCTAAAACCAATAAGAAACGCATTGATTGCAAGTCATCTGGTTACGTTTTTCAATAGAGAGCTATTTCCACTCCACGTTTCATCCTTTGACGAGGGAAGATGAAAAAACGAGCGAAAAAAAAAACCAAAAAAACAAAACTGAGAACACAAAATATTTGCTTAAATCAGTTTTCATTGAAATTCTTTGTTATTATAATTAATAGGCGTTGATGCCGGAGCACTAGATAAAGAAAGCGTGAGCCAAGTCAGCAAGCAGCCACAAGGGAAGCAAGAGAGGTCGAGTGAAAGGTATAGACAACTTTGACATTGCTACCCATGGATGTGCAACAGGTGTATTGGATATTTTATTTCGTTTTGTTCTTTTGTTTTTTGCTTTTGTTTGTTTTTTCGTTGTTGAGAGATGTAAACGCCCGGTTTCATCTTATATGTATGTATACGTAAGAAAATGCAATGATGCGTACCAAACAGAACCATCTTGGTCGCTCAAGAAAAAAACATTCATTTTTATGATATTTTAAGGTGCAGTTCCAGAGAATCAATGTTCCAGTGGTACATAAGTACCTCCGCGTACTTATCCGCACTGGCAAAGAAGCGTTTAGGCCTGAGCTGCCGTTTCCAGTGGCGGCTCGTGCAATTTGGCAACAATGTTATCTCTCCGTTTGATTGTGTGTAAAATAATCGATTCGGAAGTGAAGCAGCGCTTCTCTAGCATTCGATTGATTTACATTGAGTCAAATGGAGGAAAAACATTGTTGCCAGATAGCACAAGCCGCCACTGGCCGTTTCGTGTATATTTATTATTTTATGTCATTTTTCCATTCACCGATGATTCCAGAGGTTGAGAAAAGATTAATAAATTCAGTTTGGAATATGACGGCAATGCACGAAAATGCTGTGATCTGTAATATTTTCACAATAGGTGAAATCACAGTTAAGTTATTAAATCCACAAGTTTTAAAAAGTCAGTGACAACTCCACCTGTCACCTGTAGAGAAAATATTACAGATTAGAGTATTTTCGTACATTACAGCTATAAACTGAACTGAACTATGTAGTCTTTTATCAGCCGGTGGAATCACCGGCTCATTAAAAAAACGCATTAAATATACGATTATACGTACACGAAACAGCTCTATCCAATGCCCATTGCCAACGTCGATATTACCGATCTATTCCCCCGTATAAATGATACCTGGTCTCCTTCCAAGATCCGTCTAAACATGTTAGTCCAATAAAGCTCTATAATATTCTAATGCCGTCAATGAGATCTGACCAAATTGAGAAATCAACCTTTATTTCAATAACATGTTTACTCGATTTGAGCATAGAGGCTACACTGCTATCCGACTGACCCATTTAAATGAGTCTTGGGCTCATCCGTCTCATTTTAAAATGTAATTCGGGCCCACGCCCTTTTTTAAAGTTAAGGGTTCCAAAAACCCTTATTTATCGCAATTTACAAATTTCACTTTCCATTGCCAGATGGAACATGAACTATCGACGATTTAATAATTATTGCGACATTTTCACGAGCTAAGTTTCGCCTTCAAGGTCCCAGTTCGGCCACTCTTCATACTCCTCACACCTTGCCGGCGCGCGAGGGGCCAGAGCGGGTGGGATGAGAGAGCCGTTGCAGCTCAGTCCCACATTCACACGCATAACTGCGGCAGTGATCGCATTGAGTCCCTTAATAGAAATATTGCATAGGGTGTACCAGGCCACCCGGATAGGAATTTTTCTCGAAAACTACAGAACCAAATGATTTGAAACAAAGAAGTCAGATAGGGAATTGATCCCCAATTTTTTCATTTTTGATAATTCCAAAAGCCCCCGATAGTCCCTATGGGGGGGGGGGGGTTTCAAACAAATTTTTGAATGCAAAACTTAGCTCGATGAAAATCTCGCGACATTCTTCAATTCGTCGATAGAGCATCCATAACGTCGTAAATATGTGCAGTCAGGGACAAAAAGAATTAAAGACGACTCCTTAGATCTTGGCTTATAGGTAGGCCACCTGCATTTCAGTGGCGTAGCGTGCAATTTAGGAACTTGGTATTTTGTCCCTTTAAACTCGAGTAAAAGATCGAATGCGAAGTTGTTCACCGAACACCCTGGAGTTCGATCCTTGTTATTGGTGTAAATGGACGAATTGCGACGTTGCCGAATTGCACGCTACGCCACTGCTGCGCATTTGCGCTTCAATTAATTAAGCCATTTATTGCGGATAGCCTACCTCGCCAGGAGTCGTACGACAATCTTTCTGATCCCAAATGAGCGGTTTTGCATGGAGCCTGTAGTAGAACGAAAATGATGATCGATTCCTCACGAGCTGAATCACATAGTAGAATATAGGAACAAAAATAAAGTGAGACGAATCCATAGGATTTGACTTGGATAGGTCATCTTCAATCCTTAAATTCATTAAGACAAGCATTGCGGGTAGCCTACCTTCGGAAGTCCTTCTCTTGTTCAAGTATCAATAGGATCAACACCCAAAACAACAAGAAGGCATTTCTGTTGGGACTGAATAACGAGTTTGTCGACTCCCAGTCAGGTTCATAAGTAGTAGAAACATTGTGGAATACTCCGCATGGCCAGAGAATATGCAACACGCACAACATGGTTATACGTGTGTTTAATGGCATGATATGCATTGCTTATTGCATACCCTGATCAGGTATCTTTGTCCCCTTTAGTACAATCGACGAATAGACTTTGTTAGTAGAACAATACATCGTATCGGTTGCCATCCGAGGGCCTCTGGTTCCAAACAAACTCTGATTCAATGTATTTTCCCCATAATCGCATTTTCGGAAGAAAATTGTGTCTATTAAACCAAAAATTAACGTGACCTTTTTGCGATTATGAATTCTCCGGCCTCAAAAGTGCTTCATTATGCCTGGTTTCACGACTAAACCTGCCAAAATTAAAGAGATATTACAGATTAAACTACGTACTTGGAGATTATAATCGCTCGAATTCCACAACAACAATAGCAATTAGGGGAATTCATAGCCTCCAAATGCATGGTTTAATCTGTAATATCTTGTTGATTTCGGCAGTTTTAGTCGTGAAACCGGGCATAATTAAGAATTTTCGAGGATGTAGAATTCATAATGGGGATGTTGCACACTTTTGCTGTAAGCGATTTAAGGGTCGATTCAGTTGCAAAAACCTGCAAAAATGACAATAATAGCACTAAAAACTCACGAAATTCACTCCGAAACTCATTAAATGCATTTAGAAGCGTGAGCGTGATGATAGCGTAGGACACTATAACAAGGGGAAATTTCCATCTCAATTTTGTCACTTTCTCTATGCTGACAAGGAAGATTCACACAGAGTAATTAGACACAGAGTAGTGATCCACATCCGATTAATGGTACCGTGACACCTGGCGATCCCTGTGTCAAAGGAAACTAGTATCTTAATGGTCACTGTTTGATGGAGTGACAGTTTTATTAGATTGGAATCTCCCATTATTAATGCCGTACGTCACCATCACGCTCGCGCAACTATATGCATTTAATGAGTTTCGGAGTCAATTTCGTGAGTTTTTAGAACTACCATTGTTTTTTGTTTTTGTTTTTTTTTTTGCAGGTTTTAGCACCTGAATCGACCCTTGAATCGGTTACAGCAAAAGTGTGCAACAGCCTCATTTCAAAAACGTCACATAGCATTAGATGGTTTAATAGTCAAAACGCCCGTTCCAAAAATGGACTTCTGGGAAAATTACATTAAATCAAAATTTGATTGGAACCAGCGGTCCTTGGACGGCAATCGATGCGATTTACCGCTGTACTAAAACAGTCGATCAAATATTGTCAGTCAACTCCTTGGGTTTGTCTTCGAGTAGGCTACCCGCAGTACTTATCTCCATAAATTCAAGCATTGCAGGTGGCATCAAGATCAGTGGCGAAGCGTGAAATTTGGCAACAATATACTGCCTTCCTTTAAATTCACCAAAAAAGTCGAACGCTTCAGTCATCGGCGATGACCAGGCATTTCGACCTTTCTAATGTGTTTAAATGGGAAAAAAGGAAAGTTGCCAAATCACACGCCTCGCCACTGGGTGGCCTACCTGAGCCAAAATCTAAAGCGTCGGCTGACATTACTTTATTCGCCGACTGTATGAGTACATGCGAGTATAGATTATCCCTGAAGATGAGCCCACAGTGCGGAGAGCGGCGCAGGCGGACGAGTCTATTATTTATGCGCTGCTTAGAAGCTCGACCCAGTTAAATTGACTACTAGGAAGAATTTTCTTTCTCATCGGCGAGACGCAAGGAGACGCGACTTCGACGTTGCCAATCTTCAGATAGAATTGTCTTAACATCATATTTGGACCAATCTGAACAAATTGTGATGTGTCGAATGACAATGCCCCTTACCTGTGGATATAAATTAATTTTTGAGGTTAGATGGGTCTGATGCAAACTACTGGCGCAAAATAATGTTGATTTTTTTTTTTTTTAAATGACGCGGGTTTTTCAAAATGGATGACACTTTCAAAAAATTCCGAGTTAGTATTTCATGAAAGTTTTAAATGAGCGTTTCATCACTGTCACGGATTTTCACGCACAAGCCAACGTGGAAAACTGTTGTAGCAAAATACATAACAGTCCCATTTCAGTAATTTTAAGTTGGTGTAAAGTTATTTTTACTGAGTGCTGCGTTAGTATTAATTCTAGAAATAGACAAAGCAAAATGTCGTAAGAGACATCCCACTAAGCCTCGCAAAAATCGATTCTTTAGCAACAGGGCCGTCATTCTAACTTTTGCCGAAGGAAGGGGGGGATACTGTTGATTACTGTATTTTTCATTTTTTTGCTTCTCACGCGGTTTGACCCCTGAAACTTTGACCATCAAGGTCCTTGATTGCTTAAAGGCCCTTTTTCAGTTACCAAGTTAGGTGAAACTTGGGTAAAGATACATTTTGTACATATTCTTGCCTGAAATTGACAGCTCTTTTAACCTAAACGCGCTAAATTAGACAACCTTTTAATTTTTCTTCGCGAATTAACTCAGAATTTCGAGATGTGTAGAGTACTTAGAGGGCAAAAGACCCCTGCCCCCTAATTCGCGCCATACTGTTAAAGCATGGGTTCAATTGGAAGATAAAAGATAAACGATAATCGATAATCGATACTTTTGCATGGGTTTAAGTGGGAGAAAATAAGTAGATCGAT
Organism: Trialeurodes vaporariorum; assembly: GCA_011764245.1. Lineage (NCBI taxonomy): Eukaryota > Metazoa > Arthropoda > Insecta > Hemiptera > Aleyrodidae > Trialeurodes > Trialeurodes vaporariorum. The sequence continues at coordinate 21,543,834 of VMOF01000220.1, forward strand.
TTTTAACGAGTCACCGCGTGACGTCGCGTCGCGCCGCTGATTCAAAATAAAAGGTTTTTTGTCACCAAGTTGGCACCGCTGCGCGCGTTTTGTGTTCACTCCTTCCTCTCGGCCGGTTTTTCGATCACAACGCCACCTAACGAACGCATCATGAAAATTGGCGAATGAAATTTTAACGTAGAAACAGAATAAAATGTTTTGATAGTGAGCGTGTTTACAATTACACCTTTTGTTCCACCGCTAAGCACGTCACAAGTTCTCTTCTGTTAAACAATTAAAACGAGACATCAACAATGTTACGCTAAAAGAGCGGAACAGAGACATTCTCTGTCAACGGAGGTGCCTTTTTGATACAAGGGCTCACTTAAATATATCAAGTTTACCCTTCAGTAGAAACAATAGACTAGTTTGTTGGTAAAGAGCACCAATTTATTAGCAGCTCTTACAATCTGGCAACCATGCTCTCTGCCCTTTAAACCTATGCAAAAATATCGAATCTAGAAGAGGCACCAAATAATCGATTATTATACACATATTTAAAATGAGGGAATCAATTGTTGCCGCAATGCGCACGAGCCGCCACTGGCAATTTTGAAAAATTACCAATCGGATGCTTGTTCTGCGATAAAGTGTTGATTTTGAAAGCAACTACGCGCTGGTTTCACTGTCAGAGTGTAATTTGGCAACGTTAATTCTCATCCGTTTTGCGTTTTAATCCACGCAAAAGATTGAATCGAGAGTATTCACCACATAATCTAGTAGCTCGATCTATTTCATGGGTTTCAAACGACAGAATTCGACGTTGCCGAATTGCACGCTTCGCAACTATTAACATCGTCTATGCATACCCTATCGTGTGCCAATGGGAATAATGCATGAATAAATAACAATGTAGTCAACGGTGAAAATCCAAATGCACCATATATTATGAATCAAAATAGAGTTTTGGTTTTTTTTTTTTTTTTTTTTTTTTTTTTTTGCTTTCAAACGCCTAAAAAAGGGTTTTCTTTCGATTGAAAAGATCCCCTCCCGCATTTAAAACCCTTTCGGAGTTTAAGGGGATTTCATTTCGTAAATCCTTGGCGGTTTTACCCAATAAATTCCTAATTTGGCGGTACAGAAAAACTTTTGCGATCATGGGGCCCCGCCAAGTTAAATTTAAACTTCGTGGGGTTTAGGAGTGGATTGGGTGAACCCACATAGGGGGTTTTACAATCGTTACTTTTCAGGTTTCACCTCGAATCAATTCCTAAAATCAACAAAAGCAAAAGTGTGCAACCCGGGGCCCCAAATTTCCAGTGTTGGCAAAATTTTAAATGAAATTAATTTATGCGGTTTTAAATAGGGAAACGTCAAAGTCTCCCGGTGAAAACCCAAACCAATCAGATGGACTCTCCCAAAATTTTCTTTTTTCTTTGATTCGATCAAAAGAGCGGACCCCTTCCTTTTATTAAACAGGGGACTTCCACTTGTCCACACAGGGTAAAGGAATTCCCGGAAAAAAGCTTTCCAATTCCAAGGTTTAGGTTAAATTTTTACGCTCGTTGGGAATTTTAGTTTGACGGATTTTCCAAGGTATTAATTTTGTGGAACTTTTCCGGCGTGTCCGGTTTGTATAAAAGCCGGAAAAAACCACAAATTTAATAAAACTCGTTTTTTCGGCTCGTTGAAACGTTAAACCCGGGAATTCCAAATGTCCACTTAAAGTTTACCCTCATTGCTTTACCCCTTTCCACTAAATTAAGCCTGAAAAATTCAATTAAATCTTTACGAAACGGTAGCTCTGATTGAGATGGCTATTGAGTGTCCATAGACTCCTTCTTCTCCTCCATTCTTCACATGGCGAGACCCTTTTATACACAGGAGACGTCTATACAGACTTAATGGTTGGCAAAACGTATTTGACGACCCTTCGAGCTTGTTGTCGGATGAAGTATTTACAGTCGGGGAATCAAACGTTGGAGACTGATACAACTAGATTTAATGAATAAACGCAAAAATAAACAAAAAACGAAAGAAAAGCTAAAAAAAAAAAAAAAAAAAAAAAGGAACCCTTTTCTCATCCTTCTGGCAGAGTTAAAACATAATCCCCTCCACACCTCTAATCCCTTCGTTCCCCTACTTCGGATCCTTTTCCCAGTTCACCCCCCTTCGCTCTTCCTCAAACCATTCACACTCTCCTCAACGCCTGTGGATTAACTCTATCTTCGAGATGAGTGAATTTTTATCTCTTCCATCGAACCCCGTCAGCCCCTCCCCTTCTAACCCTCCCTCTCCACCCCCTTCCCCACCCGCTTTCCTTGAGCCCACCGTTCCACAATCAATTCCTATTCGCACTTTGACACGTCACGACTCGAGTGCATGAAACGGGTTTTTCGTCGGAAAGGTTCAAGTTTCTTTCCCTCGTTGAATTTATTCTTTGACGCACGACTGCCCCCTCACCCGTCCCCCGCTCCCCCACCACCCTCCCACTTCCCATACACACGCGTACCGTTGTTGTCACTTACAGATATGTTTAATGTTTATAACTAGAGGAGGAAAACATTTCAGAGAGGACCAAAAAGATTGGCCGAACGGGTCTGTTTGATACATTTGGTGTCTCTAAGAACACCCCTAGTTTTTTCGCTGTGAAGTGTCAGTGATTTTTGGTTTCAAAAGTTCAATTTTTGTCCAATATTTTTTCCTTCATCAATCATTTCATCCTCAGTAGTCCAACGATTCAATGAGTCTGTTGCAAACTTTTGCTACAGCGCTATAGAGTGTCCAATCAGGATGTAAAATCGCGTGAAAAGTCCATTGGTGGCATCAGAAAGTCATAAAATGCAGTATGAAACTCATGAGAGACGTTTCATGAAATCCAAGATGGTGGTAAAATATCGAGCACCCTGTATGCATGCAACACGAACATCCAAGGATAGCAAACCTCACAATATCGATCACACCCAATCACAACGTACATAAACACATAACATCTGAAGCTGTGAGGTTGTCGCAACGTTGGCAATCCTTGGATGTTAAAGGTGCATGCATACAGATTGCTCGATATTTTACCGCCATCTTGGATTTAATTAAACGTCTCTTGTGAGTTTCTTATCGCATTTCATGACTTTCTGATGCCACCAATGGACTTTTTGGGCGATTTTACACAAGATGAAACAATCTTTATCGTTGTAGCAAAAGTTTGCAACAGACCCATTATAACCGTCTAAATAGAGCTTTACCGGATTTAAGAGCTTTCTAACACGTTGCTTCAATCGTCCTTTTTTAGGGGTTAATCACTCAATTGTTTTTTTGAATTTTCTTGGGAAACGGTGCATTAATTAGTCAAGAATTGAATTAATTTTTTTTGGTTCCCTAGATAGCTCTATTGCGTTCTAAAATTTATTTTGTGGTTCTAAACTCAATAATTACCCAGGAAAAAGTCCGATATCAGTGAAAAAGTGCATCAGTGTTGCAAGATAGTTTGTTATACTTCTTTCAAGAGGTTAAAATGTGTTCATTCTGAGGGTTGAGCCTAATTGCTTTCGGTATTTCATCGTTATTTTATCAGTATTTTGCGGTATTAGTGATTGCAGCCCTTAATTTGCCACCTCATCCCACAAACGTCCCATTTTATTCAATCATATTTTTCAGCTTTGATCCCATATTCTCTTATTTTTCTTTGTGAATGATGACTAGTTGACCTCTTGCTGGTGTTCCCCTTCGTAGTTTTAATTATTGCACTCTCTCATTAGAGTCTGTTGCCACCAAAGATTACTTACACATACAGATATGGCACAAGCTATCTCGCCCGTGTTAAGGGGAAAATGGATAAAAAGCCGGCCGTGATACAACCGGGCAAATAGAAGGGATCATAAAGATTACAGAATTATGGTTAGAAAAGATTACTTTTCCCACTTTTCCTGTGTTTGTTTGCGGAACTGGCACAAACATGTGAACTGAACAGTGAAACGTGGAACACGGAACGGTTTTTGTAACAGACAAACTTGGAAAATGTAATCTTTTCTCTATAATCTTTATGATCCCCTCTGTATGCCCGGTTGTATCACGGCCGGAATCAACTTAACAAAATTCGAGCATATGCCATATCTGTATGTATAAGTAATCTTTGGTTGCCACAAATACTTTAAAACCGAAAAAATACAGCAAGCTGTACTGAACAACCCTTCATACGAGTACCATCATTCTTAATTAGTTTCGGTTGAATTTATTACAATTTTTAATCTGAGGTTAAAATTATGGAGACGAGTGAATAAAGTGCGTGAGAAGCAGCCATAAGAGATATCCATTATGGCTGCCTCCTTAGTGGTGTCTTCGAAATTTTGTGGATATAGCTCGCTGCAGTGAGCATTCAAAGTTAACAGAAGCAACGAAAATATAAATAAGAGATCATGAAGAGGTCGGACCGTGAGAAGCACCAAGGTCTAACTGAAAGGAAATAGCGGGGACAACTTAACGCGAAGGGTTACGTTCAGAGAGGAGACGAACTCGGAACATAATTTCTGACAGTCGTGCGCGCTGAGTGGATTCAAGGGAATGAATGGGGGGTGGGGACGGGGTAGGGGGGAGAAAGGGATATAAAGGGAGTAAGAGAGGGAGAGAGCATTTAATGAACGCCAGAAAAAAATAGTTTATCCACGATGAAAACGTACAAGTTGCACAAGAATCTAGCTAGTCTGAAACTTGTCAAGATGTTATAAATGTAATCGAGCAACGAAAATTGTTGAGGTTTCCTCCTCGAATTCCTGGCTTTGATACGCGAGCCTGGAGAGTCATACTTGAGCGGGGCGAGCTAGGGGATGGGGGGTTAAGACGGGATAGGGGAGGGGAGGGAAAAAGTTGAATTAATCTCGCTTTTTAAGGTTCATGTCTTTGTTCGGGCAATTTTGACCTCACTTCGTGTTTTTTTTTTTTTTTTTTTTTTTTTTTTTTTTTTTTTTTTTTTTTTTTTTTTTTTTATCCTCGCTGCTTATATAAACTAGTTTCAAAACTCGATCCTTTGAACTCCCACGACGAGAAACGACTTCCTTGACCATCGGAATCGGAGTTGGAGCAAAGAAATAAATATTAAGTGATAGTTTATCCGCTGGTTGAGAAGTTTCGAGTGATCGCGCGGCGGCGCACTTTGGTCTAAGATTGTCAAAAAATGGCCAAAAATAAGGAAGTAAATTTCTCATCAATCTGTTATTTATGAACTATTAAGAGCAATGGAGTTCTTGCACGGTTTTACTGTACACAAATGGCCTATCAATTCTGATGTAAAATGCTGCGAAAATAGCGACGAGACCATTGAAAAAGTGTAAAACTCACCCCTCGCAGAGAAAACTCAACTTGAAATTTCGGGTGACCACCCTTGCATGTGTGCACCAACCTTGGATTTGGACCCCAAACAAAAAAACAGGACATGAAATTAAGTGCCGTCATCCTCGTTTATTACGGAACGTAGAACTTTTCTGTAGTTATCACCGTGCTCCTAGTGACAAAATGTGTATAAATGGACCTTTAATTCCTTCAAATTTACTTTTTGAAAGAAAAATCATTAATCTCATGGTTCAAATTTGTAGGTTATGTTCTTTTGTTTGGGGTCCGAATCCGAGGTTGGTGCATACATGCAAGGGTGGTCACCCGAAATTTCAAGTTGAGTTTTCTCTGCGAGGAGTGAGTTTTAGACTTTTTTAATGGTCTCATCGTTATGTTTGCAGCATTTTACATTGGAATTGATTCTCCATTTGCCTACAGCAAAACCGTGGAAGAGCTCCATTTTAAACACTGAGAACGCTTTTCACATGTAATTTAAACCTAGAAATGTCACTGAAAAGTTTTTAATTCATCTATATAGATCAAAAACGATGATTTTTGAAGACTTTTTTCACAGACTTTTGCCCAATTTTTTTTTTTCGATCTCTGACCATAGTGCAGCGCTGAGTTTCCCGAAACACAGTGGATCGAGACCAGTGGCGAGGCGTGCGATTTGGCAACGTTCCTTTCCCCCATTTAAACATATTAGAAAGGTCGAATGCCTGGTCATCGCCGATGACTGGAGCTTTCGACTTTTTTGGTGAATTAAAATGGAGGGAACACATAGTTGCCAAATTTCACGCTTCGCCACTGATCGAAACATGGAATTTCCCGGACATAATTTCACAAAATAAAAAATCAAGATTCTGAAAAATATCACAATGGGTCTGTTGCAAACTTTTGCTACAACGATTAAGAGTGAACAATCTAATGTTAAATCGCCTGAAAAGTCCATTGGTGGCATCAGAAAGTCATAAAATGCAATATTAAACTCACAAGAGGCGTTTAATGGAGTCCAAAATGGCGGATAAATATCGAGAAATCTGTATGCATGCACCGTGAACATCCAAAGATGGCCAACTTTGACAACTTCACTGGAGGTAGAGGTTATGTGTTGGTTTACGTTGTGATTGGTTGTGATCGATATTGTGAGGTTGGCTATCCTTGGATGTTCACGGTGCATGCAACAGATTGCTCGATATTTCTCCGCCATGTTGGTTTCATTAAATGCCTCTTGTGAGTTTATTATTGCATTTTATTACTTTCTGATGCCACCAATGGGCTTTTCAGGCGATTTTACATTAGATTAAACACTCTTAATCGTTGTAGCAAAAGTTTGCAACACACCCATTGAGGACTGGTCCGTCGAAAGGGCAGATCAGTCCTCAACTATAAGTGGTCCGAAGCGTCTTGTTTCGATTCGTCGTAACTGGTGGCGGTGGTAAATGGTGACGTCATACTTCGACCTCTATAATAAGAAATCACTTCCGGAAGAAGGGCTTCATGAAACAAACAGGAGTGCTCTTTAGCTAGAGACCTTCATTTGCTCACAATACATAATCCTCGGGAAAAGCACATCCATTGATTTCAAGGTCCTCCTTCAGTTCATTTTTCGATTTTTTTTTTTTTTTTTTTTTTTTTTTTTTTTTTTTTTTTTTTTTTTTTATGTATCGACCCAACATATTGCATTGTTTACTCACACTGTCGATAATGTTATGACGACGTTTGTCCAAAAAGTACGTATTTCATTTCCATAAACAAATGGTCTGTTCTTGCATTTTTCGGTCGCCATGATTTTTAACTAATTTGGATTATAAATTCTAAGCGGAGGCAGACCTGTCGTTTATGGAAATCAATCGTGTATACACACATGATTGGTTTAAATCTGAACTTTGAGTCAAAGTTCCCTTCGGGCGAAGTGAGTTTTATGCTTTTACAATGATCACACCATTTTCTTATAACAATTCAACCCAAGATTTTAAGGTCGCAATTCAAAGACTACACAAAAAAACTTCCATAAACTGCATCTGTGACTGTATCATAAACTGGCCTTGGTTAGAGAATTTCTTTAAACTTCCCCGTTTAAACAATGTCCAAGGGATGAACTATACAAGCAGAAGAGGAACGAGCAGTGGCGTCGCGTGCCATCTGACAACAATGCAACTGCTCCATTTAAACTCATTGAATATGTCGAATTTTCCTTGTGCACTGTGCACCTACTGAATTCGATATTTTACATGAGTTTAAATGGATAGAATACATTGTTGCCAAATTGCACGCGACGCCACTGGGAACGAGTCGTGCATTTTGGTGCGTTTTGGAGGGACTTTTCAAATAAAGGTAGCAGGTAACGATCTCCTTTGTATAAGGTACTCCAAAATGGACCAAAAAGCACGACTTGTTCCTTTTCTGCTTAATGTTCCTCATTCCTTGTACCTTGTTTAAATGAGAAAATCTTGAGGAATTCTAAAACCAAGGCCATCTCATGAGCAGTGGCGGCTCGTGCAATGTGGCATCAACGGATTCTCTCCATTGAAACCGAAGTAGAATAATCGATCTTCGGGGGATTCGCTGAATTCCCGGGAAATCGATACTTCTGCATATAGGTTCAAATGGCAAAATTCATGGTTTCCAAATAGCACGAGCCGCCACTGCCTGTGAGCCAATGAAGTAAGAAGCTATCGGTTGTTTAGGGAATGAAGGTTATCTGCTAAAACCACGAGACAACAACTACTAGACATTTATTCAATGAATAAAAAATAAAAAATAAAAAAAATAAAATAGAAGAATTTATTTTCCAAAATTTCTAGATTTATTGGCGAAATTCCAGACATCTATTTCCTTTCTCCTTAATTCAGGTGGTTCAGAAAGGAGGGAGAGGAGGTAGAAGAGAATAACGGGGAATCTACAATAAACAGAATCAAATAAACAGGCTACCATAATGGGGATTGGGCATCCAAAACGTAGATAGTATATACAATGACACGGAGAGATTGTTGTTTCAGTCGCAAATACTAGAAGCATTCAAATAATTAATTGACAAGCCTAGACTCAAGAACTCAAAAAGGCTGACATAATTTTTTTTGAAGCCTTTTACTTTGAAGCCGCAATATTTCTAAAGTTCGCGGCTAAAAAACATCCTCTCCTCGGTGAACGATAAAAGAATACACAGATGAAGAGTCACACGAAAACTATACACCAACTAACACAGCTGAAGATGCAAAACTAAGAGCAGAGGTGGACCTCGAAATTCGTCCTTTCTTTCTCCTCCCATTTGAAAAAAGCTCCTACTTGTGTGTTAGAAAATGTAACACATTTAAGGGCAAAAGTCAGGCGATAGACAGCCTCACCTCCCTTTCTAACTCGTGAGTTCAAATGGGCGGCGAGAAAGACACATTCCTGGAACTGCCTCCGATTAGAATAGAGGACGACAGATAGGTTGAGGACACATCGAAGGACTGAAGATACATTAAAGGGACTCTCTAGCGTTTAGTGCCGAATTCTGCCACACCGGAGCGCTACCGTTCGACTAATGTTAAATTACAGGCCAGAAGTAATTTATATTTAAGGAAACGGAATTTCAGGCACTAGTTAGCCATCTGAAAAATGTATCCGCAAAATATCTCGTCACTAACTTCGATACTAACGCTGAAAGTATAAAAAATGGAATATCGCATTTCGATACAAAATTAGATTTGAGATATTCCAAATTTGATACTTCCAGCTTATTTCTGAAGTTTGATGAAATATTTTGCTAATTCTTCATTTTTTTTTTTTTTTTTTTTTTTTTTTAAATACGAATTACTTTCGGCCTACAATTTGACACTGATTCAACGGTAGAGCTCTAGCAAACAAAACATGCACTGAATGCAAAAGTATCACCTTAAACTCGTCCATTTCAGCGTTGCCAGAAGCACGGAGGCTTCAGGCCGTATACATTTCCGAGAAAACTCAATGTAAAATATACGGCTTTTAACCTCACATCTGGCAACACTGGTTGATTTCAAAGCAAGCGAGAATGCACAACTAACAATGAACCACTAAACACCCACTGGTTATTTAAACGAATGACAAGAATGAGTGGAAAAGAACAGGGATCATTCTAATAGACATCGGTGATGGGCTGAATAGAAATGAAGGGATGGATATCAGTGGCGTAGCGTGCAATTTGGCAACGTAGCAATGTGTCCATTTAAACCCATGTGTAAACTCGAAAGCGAAGGTGTTCACCGAACGCTCAATACTTCGACCTTTTTTATGGGTTTAAGTGGACGAACATCAACGTTGCTAAATTGGACGCTACGCCACTGATGGATATACGAGGAATCTAAGTGTTTAGTGCACGGCATTGATTTCGAGAAAATCAAAATCAAAGTTGGCAAGAGCAGCTATGATTTACAGTCGCCAAGGGACAAGGGTGCAATGTTGCAACGTTGCATTCTATCAATTTAAACCGGTGAATACGGTCTAATCTGAGTTTTTTTTTTTTTTTTAGTTCGGAACCAGAGGAACACAAATCGAGGTTGCTTTTGCTTAGAGATGCGTTGCTAAATCATCACTGTTGCATTATACGAATCAAAAATAAGTAACTATATATCATGACTTTCAAACGTCGACTTTATCGGGAAATTAAAAATTCCTGACTTGTTTTCCTCCCCTTGAAACCCAAGAACAACCAAATTTCTGACTGACTGCGTTTTGAAAATAAAAAATTAACAATTTTTCGTGCCGATATTAGTCTGAAACGATCACTTCAGCAACATACAGACTCATGATGCACGGGTTGATCTGATCAGTGATCTACCACCGAGAAGAAATTTCAATTTTTAAAGCATGCAATAATCAAAATATTGGTTTTTCTTGGTAGTCCAGGCAATGGGGATCAATAAACGGCAAATGGCGGAACAAATTCCCAGCAAAGGTTTTTTGGGCTTAATCGCTTCGTCTTAGTGTCAGCAATGACCTCCTAAAAGTCCCCATTCCTAGGTGCTGTGCTAAACTCAGGGGGGGGGGGGAAAGGGGGCCCCCAAAATCGATTTTTTCGATATATATCGAAAACGATGCAAGATATCGAAAAAATCGATACATGTTTTTTCTTCCTGAGGTAATTTCCAACAAGAAAGGTCCTATGTGTTTTTACGCTCTGACGACGTCTAGGCTCTCAAAAACACGATTTAAGTTTTCGGCGATTTTCAGGAAAATTGATACCGCGTGGCAACGCTCATTTAACGCAATGTTATTTTTAATGACTTCGATCGCCTTACCGTAGCATTTAGAGTGCTCCGATTTTTATAAAATTTGGTATCCGGGGATTTTTTAGGTCGCTGATTTCATTTTTAGAGTCCAAATTTCCTTAAAACGTGATTCAGACGAGCTTTTGAGCTTTTATCACAAAATACAGCTTTTTAGATAAAAGCTCAAAAAGCTCGTCTGAATCACGTTTTAAGAAAATTTGGGCTCCAAAAATGAAATTAGCGACCTAAAAAACCCCCGGATACCAAATTTTATAAAAATCGGAGCACTCTAAATGCTACGGTAAGGCGATCGAAGTCATTAAAAATAACATTGCGTTAAATGAGCGTTGCCACGCGGTATCAATTTTCCTGAAAATCGCCGAAAACTTAAATCGTGTTTTTGAGAGCTTAGACGTCGTCAGAGCGTAAAAACACATAGGACCTTTCTTGTTGGAAATTACCTCAGGAAGAAAAAACATGTATCGATTTTTTCGATATCTTGCATCGTTTTCGATATATATCGAAAAAATCGATTTTGGGGGCCCCCTTTCCCCCCCCTCCCCTGAGTTTAGCACAGCACCTAGGAATGGGGACTTTTAGGAGGTCATAGCTGACACTAAGACGAAGCGATTAAGCCCAAAAAACCTTTGCTGGGAATTTGTTCCGCCAATAATCCCCCATTGCCTGGACTATGGAGTTTACACGGAAAAAAATAGCTGGTAAGATTTACCATCATGATATCTGATTTCTGCACCTGCCATAAAGATGGTAAACTTGACCATATATTGGGTTGAATGAACTAGACACTTGTTCTTTTCAATCCAATATCTGGTAAAGTTTACCATCTTTGGCAGGTGCAGAAATCAGTCATCATGATGGTAAATCTTACCAACTATTTTTTTCCGTGTACTATGAAGGAAAACAGGATGGAAATCGAGAATTAGCTTGTTGCGCACTTTGGTACAGCAACATGGCACATTAATTCGGAGGTAAACTTCCACGAATATAACGATGCGCACAAAAAAATGCGCAAAATTAAAATCCACCCAATAATTCAGGAAAGCATCTCTATTTTAAACTAATCCCGCAACACTATACCCCATTTTCACTGACATACTATGACAGAGACGGAACACCGCGCTTACGTAAACATCAACATAGCTTCCAAACGTTGTATCTATTGTTTTACATGCATACAATGCTTGTCTGATTTTGTTATCTTATGTAAGTACACCAAAAAAACCAGGCAGCAAATGCAGTCACTATTTTTCATGCATATAATCGAAAAATCCGACATTTCGATAGTACGATCATAAGGTGGTATCATGAGGTGGTAGCCGCACAGGCAAAGTCAGACACACCTAGGATTTTGTTTACATAAACACGGTGGTTCCGTCTTCATAGTTGTACGTCCGTGAAATTAACGTGTATAGTTTAGCGTGTCGAGATAATCAAAATTGAAATGAGTCCTGACCTAATGAAAGGATTTTGGAAGTTTTCGATATCTGCGACGTTATTTTTACGGAATTTTCCCGTGGAATCGAAATACCACATTGCAGTAGCAAACGCACTCAAAATAACCATTTGCAAAATTCAATGTTTAAACGCAATCTTGATATTTATTTGTTTTTGATTCATGATGCATGTTCTACAGTAATGAATTTGCCAACTAACCTTAAAACAGTCTATATTGTAATTTTTAAACTTTAGTATTTTGAACTTTTAGTAAAGCAAAAGTTTTATCAGTAAAGAAGAAGGAAAAAAACTGGAGGTATACAATATTGTAATTCTGGCAATTAGAAAGAAAAAAGAAAAGGGCTCTTTGTGGGGGGAGGGGGGCGAGTTATTAATATCAATTTGTATGAGACCGAGACTTGAGAAAGGAATGTTTACCAAAGAGAATAAACGAATCAAATTGTTCAGTGGCTTATATTCGCTTGGATCACGGAAGTTCTCCCTCACCACGTACCGCGTACAAAAGGTTGTCAGACTTCGAGATATAAACTGTGTCACAAAATGAGCCAATCAGGGCTCAGCTTTGACGAGCAAGGGCGGGAAATTTGAATGGCCTTTAAGACACACTATTAAAAATGAGCCGGTCCTTTAAAACATACTAATCGGATGCAGGGAATTTTAGAGAGTGAAAACTTGATACGATACAATTCGAGGGATTTCCGTGACAAGAGCCGGCAACCCCTCTAACTCGCGTATGCCTTGCATAAATTGCTCCCTATCATTTGAAACATTTGCTCAACACTTGAGTGCACTTTACCTTCAAGTTCGGATGGAGAGGGTGCTTGTGAAAATGAATTTAACGTCGATGTATGAAAGTTGAGTAAATGTCATTCCATTCAAAATATATCTACACTGAATACACATAGTATATGTACACCAACAAACACTCAACATTTAATAAACATCAATGAAACTAAAGGAACGCTGCACGCAGATGGAGAGATGAGAGCGGATAAACAAGGAGAGGAGCATTCCAGACGGTTCTCCAGACGGATTCCGAAGTTACTTCTATTATCGCGCGGGGTTACTACACGATCAAGATGAATGGATCTTGAATTGGAGGTCCATCGGATATTCTTGAGGCGAAAAAAAGAACATAAGTTTATACTAGATACTAGGCAGTGGCAGATCGAGCAATTTGGCAACAAATTTTTCCCTCCATTTGAATCTATGTCCATCAGGGCTGCCGTTTTGCGTATAATCAATGCTATTTTTCAATTCACCGATGATTCCAACGTTTGAGAAAAGATTACGCAGTTCAGTTCAGTGCATGACTATAAGAAACTAAAATACTCGCATCTGTAATCTTTTCTCAACCGGTGGAGTCGTCGATGACTTTAAAAAAACTTGCGGATATTTTAATTAATCAACGGAGTTTCCACCGATTAAGGAAAGATTACAGATCAGAGTATTTTCGTGCATTACAGTCATACACTGAACTGAACAGTGTAATCTTTTCTCAACCGGTGGAATCATCGGTGAATAGAAAAATAGCATTGGTTATGCGGAAAACGGCAGCCCTGATGTCCATCAACATCCGATTGTTGACGAAGCGCTGCTTCACTATCGAATCAAATGAAAGGAAAATATTTTTGCCGAATTGCACCAGCCGCCACTTATGTTTGGGTAACGCAACAAGAATAGTCGATAACCAAAACTGACCAACCGGGTCTGTTAGACGAACTTGACCACAGAAGTTTTTACCAGATATAATAATGTGCTGCAATAATGCAAAATAACGATAAAATTACTGAGCCTTCCCTGAATTTAAGAAAATTAAACGCAACATCACTTTCTGATGATAGCACAGGGGAGTAAAGGTTTGGCACTGTTTAACCACAGCTTGCGTCCTATTGCACCGACAATAGTTGGGGGGACTTAGGGAACACGGGTCAACTTTGGGAAAATTTAAACCAAAAGTTGGGGGCATTTTCGAAAACTTTGGAGGCTTCTCTATAACGGTCAGTCATCTGCAATAGAGAGTATTTAGTAAAATGTAAATCGGTAAAAATTTGTATAGTTTCATTTCCCCGCCAATTCTAAAGAATTTTGAGGTCCTCAAGTATTTTAGAGTTAAACAAAACCGTCACTTGAAACTATGCATTAAAAAAATCTAAAAATATCTGTGGAAAATAATAGAAAATTTCATCCCAAACTATTTCAATGAGAGGACTTTATTTTGCTGGTCAAGTGGCAGCTCGTGCTACTTGGCAACCACTTTTTTTGCCATTTGATTGTATGCTGAAGTATCGATTTTTCAGAGATTCGTTGAATCCCCCCCCCCGAAGATCGATTATTTTACGAAGGTTTAAATGGAAAGAATATCTGTTGGTGCCAAATCGCACGAGCCACCACTGTGTACGCTGTAGTACGCGTACCTATCAGCTACACAGTGAACAAAAACTAAGACAATTATATTAAAAGCACCAGTGGCGGCTCGAGCTATTTGGCAACCATGCCCTTTTGCCATTAGTACCTATGCAAAAGTATCGATTTCTCAGGGTTTCAGTGAGTCCCCTGAAGATCGATTATTTTACGAAGGTTTAAATGAAGGAAAATCCGTTGTTGCCGCATTGCGCGAGTCGCCACTGAAAAGCACACTCAACTAATGGCTATCCTCATAAATTGGCGAACGTTCGATTAAACACTTCATTCCGTTCATACACACACATGCAGATTCCATCGAAGCGTTAAAATGTGACGCAGTCTCGAAAAAAGGCCCGAAACTGCTTTCCCCCGTCAACCGAAACGTGGCTTGTGAAAGGCAAAGGGGGAGAGGGGGGGGGCTACGATCGACGTGGTCCAATTTTTGACACGGGGCCTCGGGATCAAATTTCGCGGCTCCGTGGGTCACGAGCCGAGGCCGAGGGCCGGAGCCGGGGGGGGGGGGGAGAAGGGGGCGCGGTCTTCGCGGGTGATCTATGTGTCAATTAAATTAAGATCTAATTGTACGGTGGGCTGAATTATTTTATGAGTGACAAAAGGCGGGGGGCCTTTTATTACGTGCCGCCGCTATTGCATAGATTAGCGGACGAAGGCGCGTATATGTATACGTGGAGAAGTGTGGAGAGCGCAGAAAGTGGAGTAGGGTAGCGAGCGGTGGTGGTGGGTACTCGTCTACTCACGAATGCAGGAGTAATTAAAACGTTAAATGCTAGGAAATGACTCTGCACTCGAGTCGTTTACGCCATTGCAAGAGGAGTGTAATTACGTCAACGCAATGAAATCATTTCGTCATGGGTTCGGGTCTGGTAGAATCCCTCTTGCCCATTCCAATCGCCTCGTTCCCCTCCCTTCTAAACCTTAACCCCCTACGTGCCCCCCCGCCCCCCTCTCCGCCCAGTCGGCTTCATGACTCTTGACGGTTCCTATTGAGCCGAATCTTACGCGCGCTCTCGATCCGCGAATTTGATCGGCGCCCGGACCCGCCGCGTGGCACGGCACACAGAGGGGCAAGTTAATCGAAAGGGTAGGACATAGAATACATGACAAAAAATACAATTTTGAATGTATTTACCGTCAAAAAACAAACTAGTAAGGGCGACTCTAAAAGGAAATTTTACAATAAAACCATTTAAAATACTCTCAAACTTCTACGTTTCTTATTAACAAAGATATACGCATTTAAAGTTGCGACGCCATGTCCAAGCCTACCCCATTGACTCGCTCCACTGTGATGTCGTTGAGGTCGATCGAGTATAATCAACAATTTTCCCCCTTTTCGGAACTTTGCCTGATTTTGACTTGAATGCTTTGAATGCACGCAATCATACTGCTTTCTACGCTGTGACGCGTGACAAAGACTGAGCGTAAATTACAAAGTTCGATGAAAGGAGACTTAATGTCCCACCGAAAATCTTTTAATTAATATATATTAAAGATAAAATAAGTAGGCAGATCCTTAATCGCACAAAATGTTTTCAAAAGCGCGCCGGCAAAAAATTAACAGCCCGTTTTGATCCTAAAAACGTCCTAAAAACCGCATTTTTGTATCCAACCATCCTTGACTTCTCAGGACATTTTTTTGAAACAGTAATTTTTACATTTTTATATTTTTTTAGTAATATATACTATTAAGAATATTTATAAAATTACTTTTATGTTTCATAAATAGTATTTAAATATTATAATGATTATTTATTATTATATGAATTATTTAAGATTATTTAAATCTTTTATATGATAACAAAGCCTCTAAAGTTTGCTCATCCTTCTCGCGTTTAGTTTAAATACTCTCCCTTTCAATAGCCGTCAGATGTTCGTTTCGTGCGTCATTTTTGGAAACTAAATAGACCATACCTCTTGACACATCAGTAGAACTTGAGGTTTTTTCTGAGATATTTTTCGGCTCAGATAAACGATCTTAAACTTCATTGGGACATCTTTTGGACCACTTTATTTATTGCCGAGGCGCGCGCGGGTCCAGAGTAACAAACCTCATCTTCCTGCGCAAATTTTACAGATCAAATCTAGAGTTCGTTTCAGCTGTAGGCGCAGCTCACCGATAATCTTTGTCGAATTTTCTATTTCCATTCCTTCAGATCAAAACAAAACTTGCCAGCGACTACGACTGTTTGATTTTAAAACACTCTTCAATGAAAAGCCAACGCTCAAATTCAGTCTCATTCATTTTTACTACGTAATATGCGAAATAACCTTGACAAGTTTCAAAGAGTATCGATATAGGTGCGCCTACAGTGTCTTCATCACTGACTTTAAAAAAACAAAAAAAACCAAAAAAAAAACAAAAAAAAAAACAAAACAAAACAAAAAAAAAACAAGTTGGAACTTGCAACACTGGAACAGTGTTAGCAAAGAGAGCATGAGTGTCGGCCGTAAATCATTGTAAGTGTGGAGTTCCATATTGATACTACAAAACTGCGACAAAGTCAATCGCAACGCTGCATTTGTGTTTGTATAACAGTGATCGCTGTAAAAATAACTTGATAGGTCAAAGTGGGAATGAAAATTTACTTATAGCGTGTTGAAACAGTTGTTCACGAGGCGAGGTGAATACTGTGGTTTTGAAAATCGATTTTGATAGTGATAGTTCCTTTAAAATCGGATGACGCAATACCAATCCTAGCAAGCCGCAAAGTCTAGTTTAGTTATTTGGGACTTTTTTAGATTTCTCTCGCCTGAACCAAAGTCATCAGGAAGGAAATTCTTAATACCAATCCTAGCAAGCCGGAAAGTCTAGTCTAGTTATTTGGGACTTCTATAGAATTTTCCTCGCTTGAACCAAAGTCATCACGATGGAAATTCTTCGTCTTTATGGTTTCAGCTCTTTTTGTCTCAGATTAAAAAATGAATGTTAATATTGATCAAATGTCATCCGACACTCATCAAGGCCCTTAAGGAACGTAATATGAATTTGAAAAAAGCTCATTCGATTTTTAAGGGAGCTTAAACGGTCCATGAGAGACGAAATTCGCGGATACAGAGTATCCACAGCTTATTTCAATGTTCGATCTGACAAGACCGTGCGCCTTTGAAAAATCGATATCTCGATAGTGAATCAATGTATTGCAATTCGGTTTGCACCGGTCGAAAGCGCTTGCTTGTGACTGACAACCTCGAAAATTTCAGATCCATCCGAGTTTATTTAATGACCTTACAGGACCTCTCGCGGCCGCAGTTAGACATTTCTTGTCTGAGTTACGCTGAAACGGGGAGTAGTTTGATATTTTTAATAAGTCCCCCTAAGATGATATTTTTTGGCTCGAAACTGCATTGAGCCCTCTCGGGACATCATTGGGACCCGAAAAAAAGCGGAACCGATATAATAGGGCACACGACTGGTTCGTGAGAGACGAAATTCACCTTTTTCCAGCCTCCAGCGCCCCTCTAAGGTCGATCTGACAAGACCGCACGCCTTTGAAAAATCGATATCTCGAGAACGAATCGATGGATTGCGCACTGCGGTTTGGATTGGGCGGTAGCTTCAGCTTTTAGATAATTCTTGAAAAAAATTCAGATCCATCCAAGTTTTTAAACGGATCTTATGGGACCTCCCGCGGCCGCAGTTAGACATTGTACGTGAGACTTACGCTGGAGTTGAGGCCACGCCCCCCCCCCCGATATAGACTTTATCGGTCCGACATTTGTCAGGGCCCTTAATGAACTTTATGTGAACTCAAAAAACTCACATATGACTTCTCACGGCGCATGCTAGGTCCATGAGAGTCGAAATTCGCGGATTTTAGAGAATCTTTGATTTCTGACCCTATACCGCGCGCCTTTGAAAAATCGATATCTCGAGAGTAAATCGATGTATCGCAATTCGGTTTGGACCGATCAAAAGAGTAAGCTTACCGGTACTCGCCTTTAAAAATTTTTGGATCCATCTGATTTCATTTTGAGACCTTACTTGAGTTACTTGGACCCCAGTTGGAATTATTTTTTCGGAGTTACGCTGGCAAGGGGGTCGCTCCCTCTCTTGGAAAACTGTGGAGGGGGCCCTTTGCTGGGGCATACATTCTATTTTTCATTTTTTTTTTTTTTTTTTTTTTTTAATTTTATATTTGTGTCTAATCTAAGTTGGGGGAGGAGGAGGAGAGTACCTGCAAGTCAACCGGCAATTTACTTTTGATAGTGGCTGCGGGTCGAGGGTGCGGATTGCGGACTTTTAACTTGTTGTGGGGTTTACAGGGTGGCCGTGTCTAAACTTATGAGAAAAGAAGGCAACCACAGACCGGAAGAACGTTCAATTTCTGGTTCAGAGACCATGGACAAAGACATGGGCACCCGCAAAACAATTGCCCGGAGGGGCAACTTTTTGAATGTCAATGGAAGGTCTAGGGGACACCACCTAGAGACGGGCAAGTCTAGAGAACCCCCCCCCCCCCCACTTCCGCCCAAAATAGAAAATAAATCAATTATCCTTCCAAATGGTAGAAATTGTAAGTGATTGTAGCATGTAGTTGTATCAAAAGTAATTCTATTTTTGACGTGTTTGATATTATGAATAAAGTGACAGCATCAGATGATAGAAATAGTAAAAAGCTGAGTACAACTATTCCTTCTTTATTTTCATTGTCCTGATGAATTCTAAGAGTTAACCTATTTAAATTAACAAAACCAAAACTCTTGCCTATACATTCTCTAATCATGTAATTATCGACCAGAGGATTCTGAATTTTCAAGGAAGTTCGCAAAATTCTCGTTGCCAACGGTAGTTGCCAATGTAGACACGTTCATACTAGTAGATTTTAAAACTTCTTTCGGCGAGGGAGATGACGGGTGGGAATGATGATGTCGTCTGAATCAGGAGGGGGTGGGGTAAAAATCAGGGGGAGGTCTAGATCTGGGGGGGAGAGGAATCCTGAAACTGGGGGGCGAGCTGTATAGTGGCAAGGGGTGGTTGGGCACCACTGCTTAGGGGGGGGGCTACTTCCCGCCCTGCCCCCCCTAAATTACGCCCTAATTAAAATTGTAAAGTAAACTAAGAATAAAGTTTGTTAACTCTTACTCCTTTCGTTATTATTTGATCTTCGAATGTTCCGATTCTTTTTTATTGTAAAGTTTTGATTTTTCTGAATTAGGGGGGGCGCCCATTGACAGATAAGGGAGAAAGGTAAGTGTAGGAATTTGCACGGGAATCCGGCGTAGTGTGCCGCAAAAATTACTACCAATGGCGGATCCAGAAAATTCTTTTAGGGGGGGGGGGCTTCACGCCTATGAATTTTCAAATTTGCAGGGAGGAATTTATGGGATTTTTTCTGTTGAAAAAAGGCAAAGGCTACCGTGAGTTGGGGGGGGGGCGTGCCTTTCCCGAATCCGCCGCTGATTACCATGTAACACTGGGCCACGATGACCGATGTCGCATAAAACCAGGTAGAAGACCCGTGGCGGGCGTGGCATCCGTGATGGCTGTGAAATTGGGATGAAGTAGATGGACACACATCATTCATGCAATCTGCACAACGCGGCAAGCAACTGTTGTAGGCGTAGGTGCAGTAGTTCGTGGGGAGGGCAAAGGGGACGGGAGGTCGTCGCAAAACCATGGACGAAGATATAACTAAGGACTGCCGACTGTTGTTAGTCCTGTTTTGCTCTCGACCCCAGCGCTCCAAGCAGCGGTCAGCTGAACTACTCTTTCAAGTGAGCGATCCTGGCGATGTGTCCATGCTCACATGCTGTGCTACTGCTAAAACCGTTGTTGGAGTTGGTCTGTTATGGCATGGCTGTCAACTGTTGTCGGCGACCCAAGAGGATCAGATAACTCAGTATCTCAATGGAAGATCGAAAGCAAGGGAAATCCAGAATCAACTTTGGACAAGGTAACAGAAATCATCAGCAAATTAAAAGAGTCGCCTGATCTCTACTAATAAAACAAATGTCTATGTACTCTTTCTTGTTTGATTCCGTTTTGAGGTTAACTGTGGTGTATAGTATTTCAGTCCTTGATTAATCATTTTCGACAATTCAGGAATCTTTCAAGAAATACTCCAGACGTTTGCTTTTTAGCGGATTTTGCTTCCTTTTAATTCGCTGATCATTTGTTACCTTCGTTCAATCGTGATTCAAATTACCTACACGGTATACATTTGCGGGAAGGCATGGGAGAAAGGGAGCCGGAGCGGCCACCGCTGCAGCGGTTCGCTTTTAGTTGACCCTTACTGCTGCTTGGAGCGCTGCGGTCGCGCTCGAAAACACGCTAACAGGTTTTAACACGGGCGGAGATAGGAAGTCGGCAGTTCTTAGTTATATCTTCGTCCATGGCTCGGAATGGTCTTAAAATTTTCCTTAGGATTTGATCTAGAACGCAACGTTCTTACATTTTCGAAAAGTTAACTCTAGCTCTCGCAATTAACGATTAAAGGCGGAAAAAGCATGGTTTCAGGACCGCGGAACAGTGGCGTTATCTAGCGGATGAGAATCTTACTACAGGTCGCTGAGGATTCACCTTAAAACGCAACGCCGATCGCATTCCCCAAACGAACTCTTTTAGCGGACCGAAACATCAACAATAACAGGATTGGAAATTTGAAATCATCTAAATGCATTTTAAATCGCAGAATACACGAAACATGGACACAATCCTCTGATATAAAACCCCAATATCTCATACAGAAAATTTCGTTGAAGTCTGATCCAAATTAGTAACGTAATTACATTCCCAAAAATGCTTAACCTCAATCTTGGCCAAAAACTCCCGCCACAAAGAAAAAGCGACAAATTGGGAGGACACCGGATTGGCGGAATCACATGGGTCAATCGGTCCTCGAGGACCCGTTCTCGATACTGAAACCAAGCGATCCCCCGAGCGGACCCCCGAACCATGCCGTTCCTATAAGAAAAGCATTATTGACCTTGTAGAAACGATTTCAATAGAGCATGACACTCATGCTCTAAAAAAAAAAAAAAAAAACAAGGATATTTTGATAGATTAACGGTGATTCCATCGGTTGAGAAAAGATTACATAAACGAGTATTTTTTTGCATCACAGTCATAAAACGATATAATAATAGATAATATTTTAGTTTATCAATGAAACCATGGGTGAATAACTGTCATTGAATAAACACAGAGCGGCAGCTCTGATGTAAGGGGTTGAAAGGGTCTATTTAGCGAATTGAAGCATACATTCTGATCAGTAGCGCACCGAGAGTTTCTTCATCTCTCTCTTTTCTCCATTAAGAAACGTATGTTAGACAAGGATGGACAAGGGGATAAAACCCCCCTCCTTCTGTTCTTTTCCTACTCATACATTCAAATGGGAAATGAGAGGGATGGAAGATATCCTGGTTGCGCCAGTGATTCTGATCACCTAAGACTTCGATCTTTTTCAAGGATTTTAATGGATACAATTCAAAGTTGACTCAATGGAATTTAATGGATCGTGGATCGATACTTTTTTTCATAAATTTATATAGACGAGATATCGATACATTTGATCTTGGGCATGCGAGAGCATAAGATTCTTCCTCGTCCAGATTTCGATGGAGAAGGAAAAATAAATCGGTAAGAGTCACAAACGGAAAAGAGAAGCGAGAAAAAACAAGGCGACACAAAAGGTATCCACAGGAACAAATTCAAAAAAGTTTGCGCCGAGTCTCATGAATATTAATGGTCAAATTTAACGCTAAAACAAGCATTCGCGGAAGGAGGGGGGAAATTCCAATTCCTAACCGATTAAATCTTATGCCTCATGAAAAAGCGGAGTAAAGAGGGGACAAGAGGGGGGAAAGAAGCAAAAGGAAAGGAAAGAAAACAACCAGCTTCAGTTGTTTTCAGTTTCCGAGAGTCTTTCGAGTTTCCCGCGGTCTCCGACGCGACAAAGGAAACAACTCGCTTCATATTCCGAACAAGATTGCGAGGGAAAATATTGTATTGATCATTTTCAATGGCTCTTTGAAAACTCATAACATGGAAATCGGCTCCAATTTACGTCTCATTGACTTTCTCGGTGCCGATTGACCAGCGTTTAAAGAGGATGAACATCCTGAAAATGTTAAAAATAAAGGTGTCCAAAAAACTTGGTGCCAAGAAAGATGCTTCAAAGAAAACTTTTTAGCTGTATTCGTTTGCTTAAAAAGATCGTTTATCAGCATCACGTAAGTTGAGACGATATTTGAAGAAGAAAGAGGACACGGCAGAACCGGGAATAAATAAATAATTTAAGCCATTTCCGGAAAAAAAGGTCCATAAAACAAAAGGTGCGCTCTTCAGACACAATTCTCTATTCAATCACTGGGCTGTGCTTTCTCAAAAAGAGCGCACAAGTTGTTTTAAGCTTTTTTCCGGAAATGGCCTCAATTTTATTATCTTTAACGTAAAGTTTTGACACTTCCTTTATATTTTGTCCTTTTTATATAGCAATAGAACGGATTGTTATATGAAAGTAGCGGTAGCTGTTTTCCATCATCCTTGACTAGGACAATTTTTGGTAAAAAAAAAAAAAAAAAATCATCGGTGAATTAATAAATTTCATTAAATATAAACAAAACTGCAGCTTTGAATGAAAATGCAAACTGGATCCGCGACTGATTTCCGGTCGATTTATGTCCCCAATTATGTTTTTCGCTTCCAGAAGGATTATTTTTAACGGTTTAGTTCTGATCACGAATAAGACAAATAATAACCGGTGTTTTAACGACTTTTGAGTCAATCGGAGACTTTCAGAATGTTTGACTTATATTTGTTTCAAGGTGATTCCCGGCGAAACTTTTCCAGATTTCAATCCGACAGTCAATATTCGGGAAAATCACATTTTTGGCATTTTAAATTGAAAACAAAGCAAAAACGCAAAATCCGAGACTGTATGCCCATGCATAATTTTTTTAACGCTTTTTGAAGCACAAAATGACCAACGTTGGTTGAGAATTAAAGCCGTAGTATATTGGAAGGGAATTTTGCCTTAAGCTTAATGAGTGTGAATGAAACTAACCCATTTGCCTCACTCGCTGCTCATTGAGGCTTATGAACATTTCCTTATGTCAAATATCCCAGCTTTCATCTTAAGTGCTTCAGCTAGAGAATCTTCCTAAGGTATGCTCGCTAGAGTCCCTATATACTATATGAGAGTTGCGACATGACTCTCGAAATGAAGAAGAAGAAGAAGCGGATGTATGGAACCCCCAAGAGGCAAATTGCAAATGGCGGATGGCCATTTGCCTCTGCGCTGTTGCCGCTATTTCGCTATCTCTTACAGGTTAGGTTCTGATTCTCGACAATAACGGTCGTTATTAAAAGAGATAATGTTTTCCAGAATAACATTCAACCAGAGGAAAAATTAACAAAAATTACCGCGGTCACTGTTACTTCAAATGTGTAATGAAAGCGAGTTCGCGAAAAGTAAACAAACCCTCCGCCATTTGCATTTGCCTCTTGGAGCTTTCTTGACAGCCTAAATCTGAGAGCCAATCAGAAATGGATTCAGCAATGGCGCAACTCTCATAGTATATAGGGACTCTAATGCTCGCAAGTGTCGACGCGACGCGACGGTCCTAAAATGTGTGCTTTTTGCGTACATTCATCAATGTTGGCCGAAAACTGTTGATTTTTTTAGTAGCGCTACATGGTAGGCATAGGTATTCAGAACTAATCCCACCCTCTTAGAATCATTTTAACCGTTAGTGACAATCGTGTTTTCAAGGTTTAGAGACTAGAAATGCTGAAGATTATGACGATGAACGAAAGTTCCACCGTTCGCGCAGCTCAAGAATCGCAATAAAAGGAAGCTCTAAAAATTGCCGCTTTCCTTTCTCATCATAACTTTCTCCGCATAAATTACACATAGAGCACAGTAAAAGCAGTAGGCATTAATTTAAACCTAAAAGATATAAAAGAAACGCAGAGAGAATGAAGCTTTTTTCAAACTCAATAAGTATCGGACTCAAAGCTCTTAGTAGCATCTAGAATCCATCGAATGTATAAAATGGATAAGGCTACGGATGGAAGAACGGGCGGTAAGTAGCAAAAACGTCACCTTATGGTCCGATATCGTAAAAAAGTGGTCAAAAATCAGTGAGAACAGGTCATCAAAACTCATTCTAACCTTTCAAGCTTCACTTAAAACTTTCCAAAAACTTTCTGGGTTCAAATTACTTTTTAAAAGGTGTTCGCTGTGATTAAAATTGGTATTGAAAGTTTATGAATGGTTAATTGGAGAGAACTTTACTTTCTGATTTTCTGCCATTTTTGACAATTTCAAAACCATAGTGCGTCGTTCAGAGGAACTTATAATTTAGGCGAGTCTTCAGCGATTAGCGCCAATTTCTACCACCAGAGCACTATCGTTCGATTAATGTCAAACTACTGGACAAAAGTAATTTATCAGATTATATGTATTCTCGTTATACCTGGACGTGATATACTATGCTATAAAGGGTTAAGAAAAGGGAATGTCAGGTATACCATATAATAATAAAATCATCTGAATAATGTCTCAACAAAATACCTCGTCCGTGATTTTAAATATAAGGCTGAAAGTACTAAAAAACTGAAAATTGCAAATAGATTCTAGTATAAGAATGCGATATTATACGTATATTTTGGTACTTTCAGCCATACTTTTAAACTAATTGACGATATATTTTACAAAGACATTGTTCAGGTGATTATTTAGTACCTGACAGTCCGTTTTCACAAATTTAAATTACTTTTAGCCCGTAATTTGATAATAATCGAACGGTAGTGCTCTGGTGGAAGGAATCAGCACCAAACGCTAATGAAACTTCACTTTAAGTCCTGGAATTACTTACACACACTGCAAAAATTTTCACTTCATTAAGAACATTCAAGAAACTCGCAGTTTGAGTATAGGTTCCAAATACTTTTCTACGTTTTTTAAGCCCTTCCTAGAAACCCCCCCCCCCCCCCATTCTCTACAATGCTAGTCCACCCCGTTCATCCATTCATAGCGATTTCCTTTTCACCACATATAATGTGCTTTTTTGAGTTGGAAGAAAGTGAAATTCGTTAAAAATCATAATTTTAGAGAGGAAAAGGAATTTCGAAATTAGACGCATTTCTTCAACAAAAAATGAAAGGTTTCTGCCATTTACAGCTTAGAAACGATATTTGACACGTGGTCGATTCTAAAGATTACTCCTCGACGCAATTTCCTCTCTCAAAGAAACTTTACTTTTTTACTTTTTTCGTGTTAATGTAATGATTCTTACGAATGGACTTAAAGTACATGTTTAATAATCCGAGGCGAAACGTCTTTTGGACGTTGAACGCACAGTGGCGGCTCGTGCGCGATCTGACAGCAATGCAAACAAACAATCGATTCATCGATAGTTTCACATTCGTTTAAATGAGAGAGAGAGAGGAAAAAAAACTGTTTCGGCAAATTGCACGAGCCGCCACTGTAAACGCAACACATAAAGCATCTACACAGTAAAAAATAAGAAAACTAATGATGTGACTATGAGGATCTAATAAGTTGGCATGATACTTTTTTTTTTTTTTTTTTTTTTTTCCATGAAGTGTAAATATGTTTTGTTGAATGAGGAGAGAATGCATAATTCGAAAGGATTCCCCGCTTTTCCTCAGAGTTATGAATTCTAATGCGAACGAAAAAAGCCGGACATATAACATCGTCTTTTAAAGGCATAATCGGATATGCTCCTCGAAGCTCCTTCAGTTGTTTGCCGAATCAAAGGCATTCTACCTCAAGATTCAAAGCGTGTTTGTCCAAACATCGATAGTATTTTACCGACCATTCATAAAGAGCTTACATCATTTGACAATTTATTGGTTCTCAACCGCTTCGGGAATACAACTTGTCTCATATAGAAGAAGAGAAGAGTTAATAACTGATAAGAACTTTGGTAACTCTAAGGAGGTTCCAGGAGCATGTCTGACCATGGCTTTGTTTTTACTGTACAAGCTTGGCGTTAAATCCAGCGTAGCCAGATCCTACCGTAATTACGGTAGATTTACATTGAATAGGCAGGCAATTTTCCCCACAGTAAGTCAACGTTGGTTAAATCCCCTCTTCAAAGGCGATTGAGCATATAGAATAAGCGAATTTGTCTGATTGAATGTTTCCTTCATTCTGTTCGGTTTTACGATTTCACTATGCAAATGAATTTGCTGTTAGATTTGCCATGATTTACCGTCTCGCCCCAATCGCTATTCCTGCAAGCAACTTCCGGGGGGGGGGACTTCCATTTTGATGACATATTTTACAAACTTTTACTCCAGAAATATTAAGCACTTATTTTCAAGAATATTAACCCAAAAAATCGATGAACCCACAAAAACCTTTTCAATAAGCACAAAAGAAGTCGTGAACAACATTTTTAAAAAAAAAAAAAAAAAAACCACAAAAAAACCGTCAATTCAAAAAGCGCGCTCGCAATTTCGATACCATCAAACAAGCAACTCTCATCATCGGTCTCATCCATCGATTGCCAGATTTCAGATTAAAATTCGACTTTTTTACAAAGATTCTTGTGGGAAATATGCATCCTAAAAAGAGTAACGCTTCCGTGCATCTGGCAACACAGCGCTATAGTTTGAGATCATCAAATTGACGAGAACTTTACTTACAATTGTGGCCACTTTTTCATGATCTCAGACCATAGCGCACTGTTTCCACGCAAATCAATTTTTCGAGCAGTGACCGATCAAACATATTAAACTAAAATAGTAGCAGTCACTACATCTTTGGTTGCTATCGCCTTGAGAAACTTGCGCTCTTAAGAAACGGTGAATAAATGAGGCGTCGACTTCCAAAACCGGCATTATCCACTTTATGAAAAAATGGAGGTGGGGGCGAATTTTTTTTCTTCTTCTTCTTCTGCATGCTATGAAAAAACTCAACTGAACCAAAACCAGGTTTATCCGTATTCTATCAGCATTAGAAAACATTGAACTAACATTGATCAGCATTGAACTTGCTATCCGTTTTTTGTGTTTCACTCAAAATTTGCTCCGAAGGATAATGCCGGTTTTGGAAGTCGACGCCTCAAATATTGCTTGCTTGGTGATTTACCAAGCAAATTTTTTGAATTGACGGCTATTCAAACGCAAATCACAACTTTTTGCAAGAATTTTGAAGGTTCTTAAGTGTAAGTGTTCGTGGGTTGTTTTTGGTTAAGATCCACGTACATAACCATACTCCATTGTTATGTGGTTGTAATTTGCGAAAGACCCACTATGGATGCAGTTCTGAGGCTCGGCGAAAAAAGTCTCCTCGAGATGGCCTTGGCTTGAGAAGCCCTTGAGATTTTCCCATTAGAACCATATATGTAAAAGGAATGGAAAAGCGGTGAGATCGGGTGCAGCAAATGAAATGTTTTAGAGCCAGTTTTCAAAGGTAGCTAAAGATCAACCTTGGAAAAGTTGCTCCTCATTCCTTATACACAAGGTAAATGAGGAAATCTCAAGGAATTCTCAAGCCATGGCCATCTCAAAAAGGTTTTTGCGTTCTCTGAAATACACCATACGAGGCGGTTGTGAATGTTTGCTACAGATGGACTGAGTGTCACGGCTTTTATGTAATTATGAGGGACGGAAAACAAACTATGGTCTCACAAAAAATTTCCGAAATTCACTCGTTTGACAAAGCCTTATTCCACTGGTTTGAGAGGATTCCGAAAGTTTCTAATGTCAAAATCGCTTTGATTTTTACAAGTTTGCGGAATAGCAGATAAGCCATAAACTTGTAATAAAGTATCGCAACAGCCCCATAGTAGTTGAACATTTTGTAGTTGTTGTTGTTGGTGTTTTTTTTTTTTTTTTTACTTAAAGAAAGGGGGAGGGGTGAAACAGAAATAATCAATTTTCAAGTAGTTTCATAAGAGTCTTCGCGGATTAGTAGTGAATGAAAATACCAGAGAAAAAAGAGGTCGGCTCATTAAACATAATGTGACCAAACCAAGAGATCCTAATTCTATAACCCCAGGAAAAACACACATTCTATTTTACTCTATATCGCGCGTTCTGACTATGTCCTCGGTTTCTGAGGATACCGAGCTCTTAGCCAAATCATAATGGTCCGCAGAGCCGGGATTCAGGAATTTGGCGTTCTTCCTTTTTCGCCCATTTAAACGAATGAGTTAGAAAAGGGTAGACGGGAGGGGCCGTCACGTGACTTTCGCTCTTATCTCAAACTTTTTCTGAAACATGCGTTCAAAGGGGAAGATTCTTGGACCCGTTTTTGATTAAGAGGTTTATTTCAAGCTGCCGTAGTACCTAAAACTGCTCAGTTGTTCTCCGGTCAGATTTTTCGAGTAGTTCTGAGAGTTTGAAGAGGTGGTATAACTTAAATTTTAGGAGGAGCTGTTATTTACGGTCATACTTTTTTGGTGGTCTTGAGAGTTAACCAGGTTACATAATTTAAATTTTTGGAGGAGCTGCTTTATCGGTCAAAAGTTTTTAGTGGTCTTGAAAGTTAAGCGGATTGCAAAACTTAAATTTAGAGGGAACTGTTTATTGTTTTTTGTTTTTTTTTTTCTGGTCAAATTTTTTTAAGTAGTCTTGAGAGTTAACTGGGTTGCGTCACGTAATTTTAAGAAGGATCTGTTTCATTGGTCAAATTTTAGATTAGTCTTCAGAATGAATCGCATTGCATAACTTAATTTTTTATCTGTTTTTTCGGTCCCATTTTTTTTTTTTTTTTTTTTTTTTTTTTTTTTTAGAGATTTTGAGAGTCAGCCGTGTTACTCATACATTTGGAAAAACTTTATCTGTTTACCTTATCCTTTCGTATATCCTTTTCTCTTTTTCAAGATCTGACTAAGTGACTAAAACTCTAAAAACTACTATGAAGGTTCACGTCACTTGATACACCCTTTCGTGTCTCAAGTCCTAGTTTGGGGATACTACTCTTTAATTTATGTTACAAGTAGATCTATTTTGTCCATATTTATTTCTCAGCCCTAGGTATTTGAGAAAGCCTGAACACCCTATTAACCCTCATTCCATTCAAATCAAATTATTACTAATAATATTTACGTTGACAAGCAGAAATGATGGAAGAATACCGGTGAATTCCAAGAATATTCAAAAGATCAAACAAAAAAAAAAAAAACAGTCATCCTAGTTCACGATAACATTCAAATGTACTTGTTGAATAGTTGCGGCTGAGAGCAAATCAAAGGCGATCGGTTTCAAATAAACCTTTCTTTCGCAATGAAATCTCAAACTTTTTGGTCAGGACTGAAACGGTTACTTGCTCACCGATATCTTACACAATTTAAAAGGTCACTTAGTGTTTATAATAACAAAACGTTGTTACCAAGTGATATTTTTTTACTTCTTTAAAATATTCTTTTTTATCAAACATTCAAAACCCGACGAACAAAAGACAGAGATTAAGCGGGTCGGACGCCTGTAAAATGACCATGCATAAAATTAACTTTTAAAAAGAGAAACTGAGAAAAAACAACGAGAGATATTATTTACACTGTTATTATTTACAGGGAGCCACTGAATGAATTTTCGATATTTTAGTAGGTTAGTTTATTCGGCGTTATATATTAATTTATATAAACCCTTGAGTTTTAGTCTTAGCTACAGTTCCACCAAGCTTGTACAGTAAATAAAGATACATTGACGGAGTGCTCTAAACATTCAAGTAACATAAAGAGAGACGATGAAGAAGAATGAGAAGTAGAAGAGACAGTGAATGTATAAATATATACAATACCAAATATGAATGTAAACTAATGAGGAAAAAAACGAGAGAATGGGAACCAAAAACAGAAAGAGCAGCTAAACACCGAAACAGAGAACATTGCTGGCATAACAAAAGGAGAGAGACGACATCGGGAAGAGAGGATTAATAAATAAATATATAGATAAATAAACAAAAAAGTAATAAAAATTATCAAAGAGAAAAAAAAAAAATAAGGGAATTAAAGAGAAAGAAGCACGCTGATGGGAATGGAAAACAGAAACAGAAAGAGAGAGAGAAAGAGAGAGAGGAAGAAAGAGAGGGAGAAGATGATACACGAGTCAACGAGAACGTAAAGCTAACATAGAAACGGGATTGGACAGAACACCGAGAACACAACTAAGTCAGAGGCGAACGACTAGCACACTAATTTTATCAGAGACCGAAGATACTGCTCGAGCTTGTGCATTCGAACGGGGGGTGGGCTGGGGGTGGGGGGAGTATCCTTCCCCGAGCGGAATTCGAAAGGACGCTTGCGCTTACGTCCTTCCAGCGCCCCCCCTCTCTCGTACCTCGTTGACCCCTCCCACCCCTTGTTCCCGTTGAATAAAAAAAGAAGAAAAACAACTACCCTTGTTCCGACAATCACCCCTTCTCTGTCGAGACTCCGGCCTATTCATATCAATCTCGATAATCGTGATAATTTTACGATTTGTATTTTACTGTTTATTGGCCGGGCGCGGAGGGAGGAGGGTTAAGGGTTGGGGGGGGGCGCAAACGTTCTTTGCTCTAAACTCGCTCGCTTGGGAAGCGATTGCTGCGCAATCGCGGTTCCGCGCATCCTATCGTCGCTCCGGACCTGACCTACGACAACACTGAAAAGAAAGGGTAGATCAGTGATCGAATCGGAAATGAAACCGAGGGAGGCCGCGTCGGAAAAACAAAACAAACGGAAACGGCGGTTTCTTTATCAGATTCTCGGTTGGCGGCCGTAATAAGTTGCTACCAGGAGGTTGGTCCTGATTAATCTACCACTCTCTCTGTGCTGGCAAAGGAGCTTCTATTAAGTATCATTACCCTAGCGACACTCCTTTCCTTTACACTCGTAGGACAAACATTTTCAAAACTCTGCAAAAAACCTTTTTTTTGCCTACGGGTGGAAAAATCAAAAAATCTGGGAAAACATTAAGGGATTGTCGGTGACAATGTCCAAAACAAAATGTCCAAGACAGAGACATTCCCGAAAAGATGTCCTTGTAACAGAGTGTCCAATAGTATAAGTAAAGTATTTATGTAATAAAGTAAAATCGGTAAAATCGTCCGTACCGAGACATAAAATGCAAAGAAATGGATCCAACTCCATTTTAAAAGTTTTCATGATTACAATACTTTCTCTACAAACAGTGAAAAAGTAAAAGACAGAGATAAGAGCATAAATTAAGTATGTACCCCCTTCTCTATAATATCTATCCTTTTCTAACGCGTGCATTTGAATAAATAAAGAGAAAGAGGGGAATATTTCTGGATCCGCTAGTGGAATAAGGTATCATTCAGAAAAATCAAAGAATAATAAGGATGGTCCTTTAATGAATAGAGATTGGGAATAAGCTTGAATGATTTTATTTCCATCGGTATGAAATGAAAACGAAAGATCAGCTTTGTGAACTGTAGGCTTGTAAAGTTCCGAATGTATCGATTGGTGGCCAACTAGAGCGTTCCAAAGGAAATAGGAAAAAACATCAAATCTCCCTTTGGGTAGAACCACTAGCACGCCAATTGGTGGCCACTTTTGCGAACAACTCACTTTTATTGGTTGGAACTTGTTGAGTTGCGGACTTTATTTGTTATTGGACTTAATGGATATTTGAGACGTTTTGTATAATTGTAAGTACATTATGAACCATTCGATATTTTGTCGTCGGGACATTTTTCCCAGGACACGAAAAATTTCCTTATTCGACATTCAAGTATTGGACATTTCCACATTTTATCTTGGCAGGCTTAAAAAGACTAATGGACAAGGTTTGGAACGCAGTTGCAATTTTGCAAAATTTGATTTAAAGGTTGTTTCAATCTAGACTTCATTCTAAAAATAAGACAGAATCTGCTTAAGGCATTCATACCTAGCACATTATGTTACTTCAACAGAGTTCTCACTTTTGATTTTTACAGCAAACGAGAGAATGGTAAAAAGGATAAAAACCTTTTAAAACCTTTTCTTTTTTTCGCAGAGCAGCTTGATTGATAACGTTATTTTCGGCGCCATAGAGATCTCTTATTCTCTTCTTTTTCTTTTCTTGCTTCTCCTCTGCCAAAACCATATTCCACCTTACTAAAACAACAATTCAACGGCATTTACACGATTCAAAAGGGAGAAAGCAGAGAGGGCTGGGAAATGGGGATGAGAGGGTGAGGGAAAGAGAGGAGACTTTTTCATTCGACAATTTTTAAAAGCTCCGCTATCAAAAGAGGTCGAGATTTCAGGAATAAAGATGCAGGATTTAAAATATAAGATATCATTTCTTTGCCAAGTATAGCCAATTCTAGAATCAATTGTTCCACCCTTCCTATTTTAAACTAACCATTTTTCTCGCAGTATTAAAGGTATGATTTATACGTCTCTCGAAGAATGCGCTTTTGACTCGCTTAACGCTGCTTTGAGCTTGGAGCGTCTTCAGAGAGCGAGAATCGTCGGACGTGAAGCCAACTGCAATATCTTCCCTCCGTGTCTTAAGCACCAATTACCACGAGTATTTCGATAGACTGACCCAAGCAATGGCGGCGTTCCGTGCAACCCGGCAGCGTTGCATTTTGTCCATTTGAACCCTGGCGATAGGTCGAATTCAGAAGTGTTCACCACCTACTAAATGGTTCGATCTTTTTCATGACTTGGAATAGACAAACTGGGACGTTACCAGCAGGCAAATCTTTGAAATCATTTGATAAGACTGATAGACTGGTCACTGGATATTAATACTCGGATAGGTCTGTTTTAATAAAAATTTAGATAAGAGTTAATTTAAACCTAAAGAATGCATGGTAATTGAAGGTGTATATTTAGTGATAATATTTATACCACCTGTGTAATTATTCCACAAAAAAATACAGAAAAAGTATTTAATTGACCTACAGGAGGCGAGGCTTCGTGTAAAATCACTGAATTGCACCCTCAAAGTGCTCATCAGTTTATTTCTTTCTTTTTTATATTTTTTTTTTTATATTTTTTTTTTTTTTTTTTTTTTTTTTTTTTTTTTTTTTTTTTTTTTTATGGAATCCATGGGGGTACAAGCTCCACTTTGCTGGAGCAAAATGTTGTAGAACATCCAATGCTCGAGTGAGACGATGAACCGTAAGTTGAAACTTTAGGATGCAAAGGAGAGAAAATATATCACACACGTAAGGTACTTACAGGTTCTCGCAGAAGTCGTATGATGAAAAAGAAAAGGCTGTTCAACTCACCTGAAACACAAAAAAGAATGATTCAGTACAACCGATTTATAGTCAACAAAACTGAGAGAGGTAATAAATATGCGAGTACGAGTCCTCTATGAGCAAACCGACTAAACTTCAAAATCTCGAAATTTTACAGTTGTTATAAATTTACAGTCAGCAAGGGTTTTTTTCCCTTCTTTTTTTTTAGTTCACAAATTTTGTCTATATTCGCAGTCAGCAAGTTTTAAGAGTGAAAAAATGATAGTTTGTTACTCGACTATATTTTTTTCTTTCTATTTCTTTAGAAGTGGAGGCCGATCACGGATTCTTCTACCTTGATGACGCAACAATTTCACAAACGACCGATTCGGTGAGATTTCGCAACATTCCATGGTACAACCCCGACCTCCCGCTCAGTACTTAGCGGGTATATACAGTGTACTTTGAACACGTGACACGTGGCGGTCCGATTTAATCGGCTTCTATCTCATCGATACTTCCATCTTGAACGAGGTGAATGAAGCTTCCAGTGAATCACACTATAGCGTCGATTGCAGAGTCGAAGCGTTACAGTTTGACAACGGTGGTTTCACTCTATTTAAACCTATACAAAATAATCGATTTCTCTGAGAAAACGGAGTTGGAGTTGGATTCGGAGAATACCTTTAATATCGATTATTTTACAAAGGTTTAATTGAAGAGAATCCGTTGTTGCCACATTGCTCGAGCCAACGAGTCATACTGATTGACTTTCATTTTCCCATGCTCTTTTGTAATAAGGTTCCCAAGTCGGGTCTGCTGGACCAGAAAGGGTTCGTGCATTTTGGTGAGAATATTTTTCCTCTATTTTATTTTAGGTCGATTAGATATTGAAGTAGAGCTTTATCAACAATGGATTGTTGCAAATAGATTCAAATTGAAGGAAAACATTGTGGCCAAATGAACGACGCACCACTCCGCTGGCCTTGATTGGTGCGAAACTCGTGAGGGTATGCTTATAAGGTCCTCAAATTTAAAATTTGGAGAGAAAAACAAAATATGTGAAGAATTTTGAGACTTGAAATGTAAATGATGGGAAAATCTCTTAATCAATTCATTTTATTGTATTAGATATGACTTGACGTTGATTGTCCCATTATACAATTTTTTCTTTAACTTGCAGGGTATATGCGAGAGTAGAACCCAACATTTTTTTCGGAACATCATATAATCTGTGTCTGACAGAGCCAGAGACAAATTATAGACCTAACGAAAAGCTACTGGAAGTAAGCTTAAGACAGGTGTCAAATTTTTCAGCTCAATTTTGATCAGGACTAACAGCCAACAGTCTCCTAGTGTTGAGTGAAAGACAATGGTAACATAGGTTTTATAGTTGTTGTTAATGTTGTTTTTTGTTTTTTAATACAGAATAACAGTTTCTGATTAATTATTTTTCAACATCATAGGTATGCTTAAATTAATTGAAATTGTGACTAGACAGCAAATTTTCAGATAGATTGCGATTGGAGCAATATTCATTTTTCACCACCTAACAGTAGGTGTGACTGTTCGCTGTTGTTTTGTTGAGCCCCCGAACAAAAACTATCCCTTTTCACCTGCCTCACTTTCTTAACACGAGAATACAAGCATATACTGGGTCTGTACATATTTGTCTCTGCACAAAGCCCAGCGCAGCGAATTTGGGCGTAAAAAAAAAAGCTCAAGAGCTTCAAAAACTTAAAGCCTTTGCCAATTATTAAGAAAGAATTCTAGCATGTCACAGCCAAATTCCTCATTCATTTAACAGTCAGTCGGAGAAAAGGGTGCGAGGGTAAAACTCAAAGCTAATCATCCATTTAACAAAATATAACGGTGTAAGTATAGATAATACAAAAAAGGAAACGAGAAACACAGATTAAACAGCGGAATTCAGTATGAAGCGGGATTACTTGGACGAGACGCCGACGATTTATTCCATAGACAGGTTAAGTACCCGTTATTGTGGTTTCTCGAGAGGGGGGTTGAGATCGGGGAGACCATAAATCAATCAGATTACAAATTCAGGAAGAGAAAGAGAGAGAACGAGTAAGAAAGAAGGGAAAAAAACATGTTCAGAGAACAACAGAAGAAAGTAAAATCACGATAATGAACTGATAATAGAGAGAAATGGAGAGAGGGAGAGACAGAGAGGGGGTAATTAGACAGATTATGAAGAGTACAAAATTTGCTTCACAGACATAAGGTAGGAAGCAACACGAGAAAAGAACAGCTTAGTACGAGATGATGAAAGCGACACATTCATTACGACCACCACCGCTCAAAAAAGGGGGAACGAGGGAAGATTGCGGGGGAGAGGATGAAGGGGGCACAAAGCACACCGTGCGGGCACGGGGGATAAAAGTGTGGGATCGGCGCGGTGGTAGTCAGAGGGTATTGGGGGAGAGGGGGGAGGGGAGGGGAGGGTCGTGAGGGGTGCCGAGAAGCGAAGTCAATAGCGGAAACATAACACCTCAACAGTTGAGTCATCTGAGCTTCCTGTTATATGCCGGCACGCTACGAGAATGAGTTCTTCTCCCCCGCACTTTCCTTCCCCCCCACACTCACCGATCGTCCCTCCCCACAATCCCTCGCTCGCACTTGTAAACCAAGGTGTCCCTAATGTATGCCGCATTCCACGGCACCCCTTATAACCCCCTCCACCTCCTCTTCCCATAACTCCTCCTTCTCCCCCTTCCCTTACGGCGAACCTCCCCCTCCACGACCACGACCGTTTCTCCGACCACGGCGACAGATAAGGGAACACGACTGGAATTACGCTATAAAAATAAATAAATTTGTATTCACACCGTCGATTTATGGGCGGCCGTGTATTGCCTCTCATTGACTCGCGAAACACTTTGACGGTGGTAAAATGTTTGTGGTTCGCGATCAAAGAGGCACTTAAAGTCATTTTATGATTTTCGCACGAGGAGAGGGAACGGCGAGAGAACTCGTTGGCCCCGTATCACTGACCATCTTCGGGTCGTTTCGGAGGGAGAAAAGATTGAAAAGGCGGCAAGACTAGGGCAGCCATCAAGGAGCGGCGAGGGGCGTAAAAGTCCCGGTTGAAAGATCCTTCCGCGAGTTCTCATCGGGAAACCTTCGAATGGAAGAGGGAAGAATAAAAATAAAATAATTGAGTAAGTTCGGTGAAAACCTTTAAAAGTTGAGCTCATATTTAAAACACCGGAGCTGAGAAAAATGGAAGCATGAGGTGAGAGCTCAAAAGTCATACTCAAAACTAGTCAAAAACTTTTTTTGAGAAAAATACTCAAAACTAGAGGGTATAAACAAGCAGGGTTAAGACTCACTTCGTAAATATGTCAGATATTTTTGATACCGATAATAACAATGATATTCCTATAATATTACATAATGAGGTCACTTCCAAAGCCCAATTTCCCACGATCATCGAGAAGTATACTCGAAAACTGTCTCTTTACCTGCCACTGGCAAAACCTCCTCACATTCCTTCCGAATTATTTTCTTGATATCATACCGTCTCGAGCTCATCACATATTCAACCATGACCTTAGCCAGGGTAAGTCTGATAGGTCTGGAGCCCCACCCTTCAACCTCATGGAAAAAAGGGGAGAAAGGGGGAGGATAACGAAAGGAAACGAAAGGAGAGAGAGAGAGAAGGGAAGGGGGCATGCAGCCTCCCCGAAAATAAATTCTGGCTATACGGTCATGTATTCAAGCACACAAATTCCGTTCGTAAATAATTTCCCTTCTCTCGCCAGATCGATTTTCTCTTCCATTACTTATCATTGATAACCATAAGTTTTTTATACACAGTCGTTTCCTCCAGAAAATTTCAATTTTTCAAACCCATCCTAAACTGCGTGTAAATTTCAGCTTTCGGCGTGGTGTAAATGACCGTGGCTTTGTGGGGGCTCCTCTCGCAAAAGTGAGCGGTGCGGAATGGTTCGGGGAAAAATAATACAATGTGTCGGCTAAAAAGTGAACAGCCACAGTTTCAGGCTCATAACGGACCATAGAATAGTGAGATGGAAGTCCGGAGAGAACAAAAGGGTTTCGGTGGGGGGGGGGGGGGGCGCAGCTTCCAAAAAACCGGGATAACGGGAGTTGTAACTTCTAGACGAGGATTACCAAAGAAAAGCGGCGGGATAAAATATTTAAAATATTTTGCGGCTCCTGTGAGAGCGCTGAGGAGGGATGGCGACGCTGCGAAGGAGGGGGCGGAGAGGGGGGGGGAGATCGAGGCCAGGTCGGGACTCGGGGGTTTGTTTTAGAAATGTCCTAATGTTATGATAATTGACAGGAGTGCGAGTTCAAGTTTTCTTGTGACTTCTCTGACTCTCTCTCTCTCAGAGAGCGACTCGCGAGCTAGATAGGGGGGCTCCCGACACTCACCGGGATTCTGGGGGAAAAGGCAAACCCGTGTTAATATAATTGACCTTAACATGCGGCAGTTAGCCCAATAGATGAAGTGCATTATTTTAAATGCAAAATTCATAATGCAACTCGGAGGAGCTCAACCAACTACGGCTCCTACCCTCATACACGTGGGGGCGAATAACAATGGTGGGAGGGGGCAGTGAG
This sequence comes from Trialeurodes vaporariorum, assembly GCA_011764245.1. Taxonomy (NCBI): domain Eukaryota; kingdom Metazoa; phylum Arthropoda; class Insecta; order Hemiptera; family Aleyrodidae; genus Trialeurodes; species Trialeurodes vaporariorum. The sequence goes on from VMOF01000220.1 coordinate 21,581,974, forward strand.
TGGGGGGGGGCAGTGAGTGGGGGGGAGGATACGGTGGTAGCAACACAGCGGAGGGAATATTACTTACAGCTACGTTCTTATTATTACACCGCGGGTTCGACGTGGCGGCGGTGGCGTAAAGAGAGGGAGGTGACGGAGACGGGGTCTGGGAGGGGGGAGAAACAGTAGCATTATCTAGGTAAGACAAGTGCCTATTTGCATAACACTCCTCCGCGGCAGATTATGATATTTTCACTTGTTTTAAATGTAAATATATGCTATCTCACCTATCTGGTTCCATACCTTCTTGCCTCCAACCCTTCACCAACCCCCTTTCCTTCCACCGTCTAAACTATATGCTCCTACCCTAGTTCCTTGATGTTGTTGTCAGGTTTGGGGCTGAAATATTGAGTCGGGCCTGGATTCGTTCATCTTCGAGTGAATCTTCGGAATGTTCGCTTCTAATTTTGGCCGGCTGAGTACAGCAGATTGATCGGTAACACCCGAAGAGGTTCAATTGAGAGCACTTTCTAATTGTTTAGAAAAGGTTTTTAGTTGATTTTCAGAAATGTACTGCTTGTAATTTGCTTGTAAAACATCTTGAAGAAGTGTGGATGTCCGGGTTTTGGTTTTTGTTGGTTTTAAAAAAACAGATTTTAACACTTTGGTTGTTTATAAAGATGTTTAGTAAAAATCATGAAAACCAAGTAGTGCTATTCGGAAGCGGCCGACAGAGAGGCGGATTCATGAACACTATCTATTATTTTCTCAGTATATTTGAACAGCTGTGCTAAAAAGAAACCCCCCCCCCCCCAAAAAAAAAGAAGAAAAAAAACAGGTAGGTTGGATTGCGCAAATCCCAAACATTCGGCGGCTAGAGATTTTTCAATGAAAAATAACTTGTTTTTAAAAAATTACGTTTTTGTCTGTTTATATTTGCCTCCCAACTAGCTATTATTCCTGTGTAGGTTAGCAACCTAACCTAACTTAACCTACACAGGAATAATAGCTAGTTGGGAGGCGAATATAAACGGACAAAACGTCAGCTTTTAAAAACAAGTTATTTTTCATTTTGTTTAGTATATACCGATGAAGCTGTTGTGTGGAGTAGGGAGGACGAGGAAGAGAAAACAACAGAGGCGAAGCGCGCAGTCTGGCAACGCTGCATTCTTTCCATCTACACCCATGAAAAATGTCGAGCTATCTAGTTCCTACGGGATAACCGATAACTATCAAATTCGGCCTTTTCATAAGAGTTCAAATGGACCAAATACTACACAGAGAAGAATACTTCGGTAAAATTTGATCACCGAAGTTTTCGGTTAGAGGAACCGAAATGTTCGATCTTGATACCGAATTCATTAGTAATACTGAGTATTAGGTAGGGGTGGAATTTGGGTTATACTTACCGATTTCTTAGGTACTTACGACCGAAAATGTTGGTTTATTCAACCGAAGATTTCGGTGATCAAAATAAGTCGAATCTTCAGTTCTAACAACCGAAGCATTTTTCTCTGTGTACGTTGCCAGAAAGCACGCTTCACTACTGGAAAACATACATATTGGGTATGTTGCAAACTTTTGCCACAGCGGGACGATCGATTCACATGAACATCGCGTGAAATTCACATGGAAAGTATCAGAAAGTCCTAAAATCCTGTTAAACCCCAATAAATGCGCTTAACAGAATTCAAAGATGGAGGTCAAATGAGCTGGTCACAATGGGGGCACCATACAGTGACTAGATAAACTAAAGTGTGGTAATTTCGGTCGTGTTGCTGATTGGTTGTCGTTTACGCACCCAAGCGGCTTTGTCCGCCCATAAGAACGTGCGTAAAATACCTGATTTCCAAAGATGAACGAGCGGATGTGAGAGGAGAGGAGTTGAGAGAATGTAAACCAACTGGCCGCTGACGGCTGAGACAAAAGGATCCCCTCAATTCAGTGATTATAGCAAAATAAGGGCTAAAGTTGGAGTTAAAGCTTAGTTGTATACTCTTGACGCTTTAAACTTTCGATAAAGACCTTTTTCCAATTGGTTCGAGGTTTGTATTTTTAACGGTTTTGTGAAAATCGGGTGTTTTACACACGTTCTTATGGGCGGTAAGGTCGGCTTGGGTGCGTAGCAATTGACCACACTGTGGTTTATCTAGTCACTATAGGCCATAGGGCACCCCATGTAATTGCGGCTTTCTCTATAAATGATGCATCACATTTCTCCGCGTAGAAAGTTGCGATTAGATGGCACTCCTTACTCCCCCATAGTCACTCCCTCATTCAACCGCCATCTTTGGATTTTTTTTTTAAACTCATTTATTGAATCTGTGAATGAACTTAGGAACTTGCTGATGCTCTCAATGTTATTTTCAAGTGGTTTTACACCAAAATAGACTCTCTCCATAGCTGTAGCAAAAGTTTGCAACAGACCCATTGAGAGAACACACGAAGACAAAAAAAGCACAAGGAAAAGCACAAGGAAAAGAGTAGGGTGGAAGTAGGTGGAGCGGGGGGAAGGCGGTTGGGGGGGGGGGGTTAGGGTCTCAGTCTAGTAAGAGAGTGGGTGGAGGGGAAAGTAAGATGAACGCAAAGTGATTCCTTATTGTTAAGTAGGTTATGGGGAAGCCTTGTGGCCTCTATTCTATTCATCTTCATTTTCTTCGAGATGATTTTCTTCACTTTCCTCGCGTATAAACGCCGCCCGCCCGTACGCGCTCCAGACGTTACATCTACTCATTTACTCCCTAATCTACATTTCCGGATTCGGTTGCATACGGAGAGCGGTGTGAGTATGTTGTATACGTACACTGAGAGTCATGCAGTCTAAAAACACGAGTCGTCTCTCCGACTCTCCGTATCTCGAACGCGGAGAGCTTCTTCGGAGAGTAGAGCGCGCGAGATGCTTTCGGTGCGCGCATCGTACGAGCAGAGATGCCGTTTTGCGCACAAAGAGGCTCCCGATAACTTTTGCTAAAAGCAATTGAATACATAGTAACTGCTTGCTTACTTTTACAATAAGCGATTGAAAAGTTGATTTGGCATTAAAATTATTCAAAATTGACGATGAATATACCAAACAAAAACACGTAATTCACCAATAGACTCACAAAATGACATTAAAGATAGAGGCATTCTGGCGGAGCTAAGAATCAGGTACCATGAGAGATTCCTCTCGAATTTAAGGCTTCACCTTGTTTGTTTTATGGAGGGGAGGCAAATAAGATAGAGACCTCCTATACGGTACTTGCATAGCGCCGCCATATTTTTCTTAAATGATGGAGCTATGAAGTTGTCATGGGGGATTCCAGTCTAATTTATGACTCTCTCTATAGAATCACACAGATGAAAGCCTTAAATTAGGTAGGATCTCATGGTACAAAGAAATAAAAAAATATGTTGATTTTACAGCCTGGGGCGTTGAAAAAGTGTGTAACATGTTAGTATGTTGGATTAAAAGACCTGAGCGGTTCAATTAGCACCGGTTTTTGTCAAATTAACTACTCTGACGGTTCATTTTACAGCTCAGATCTGTTGATCCAACGTACTAACCTGCTACACACTCTGTTAACACCCTATGCTGTAAAATCGAAATATTTTATTTTTCTGTGACCTGCGTAGCTCTACCATTATGCCTTAAACTTTAAAGTCATTCAGTGAATCTGTGAGTGAATTCCGGAATTTGTTAGTGGGCTCACCGTAATTTCCGCTGGTTTTTACTCAAGAATTATCCGTTCAATTGCATACAGCAAAAGTTAGCAAAAGCCCCATGCAATTAGAGTGGACACCGCGGGGTACAACAGAAATGGGATGTGTAGTACGATCAGTGTTGCAAAATTTGACGGTAAATTAATAAATTCTACACTGCGAGTTCAAAGAGACAATGCGTTATAAGCAAAACGGAACGCTTCAGCGCTTTTTGGGACTCAACTCCAGTAGATGGCTGATGAGTTGATTGACCGTTGATCAATTGGAGTTAAGGGCCAATTAACATGGCACTTTAACAGGGCACATTAACAGGGCACTACACATCCAAAATTGTTGTAGAGCAACTCCAGATAAATTTGGACGGTTGCAATAAAGCCCTCTAACGTTATAGTCAAGCCACTGCAGTGATTTTTTTTTTCCGTGAGTAGAAGACAACAGCGGATTAATTTTTTTGTAAATAGGATTTTTCAAAAAGCGTATTTCGGTGTTGTATGGTCTTGAATTAGAATAAATAAAAAAAATACATATAAATTCATTTAAAATTGAATTAAAAGAAAGAGTTGAATGAAGGATCCGGAAGAGCGCGGCGCAAAGCGGCGTGCCAAAAAAAAAAAAAAAAAAGTTGGAAGCGGTTGGCGTTCAACCTTGATCTAGTTAAAGTCTCTCACTGCATGTGCGATTTAAAATCCTGGCCCGAAATTCCGAAGTGAATTACTTACGACAAGGGGTGCAGCTATGGATCAACCTACTTTTTCCCCAGTTTACAATCCACAAAGTAATGATCGTTGATGGTGTCAACAAGCTTTATAATAAAGTGAGTTTCAGAAGTCCTTATTAAAAGGCCGACGTATAGAATTCGACCTTTTCTAAGGGTTCAAATGGACAATATTCGACGTTGCCATATCGCACGCTTTACCACTGTTTACAACCTAGTTGACTTCGTAATAGTAACATACAATTAAACATCTTGTATATACGGCGCTCAGTTTTTACCACAACTTTTGGTTACATTTCCAACTCAAGCGAAACATTGAAACATATTTTTCAAATCAAAAACACAAACTTTCAAAAAGAAAAATAATTTCCAACGGAAAAATTGTGTAATGCACACAGATAATTATAAAACGATGAATGACAAGGCATGCTATCCTGACGCAGAGCGTTTGGAACACTGCTTGTTTTTAGTATTGTCTTTCCTCTCCTTTCCCTCTATTTCCTTCACGAAGCGAAAATTGAATTAAAATTTCTTGGAAAAAACACTCCTCATACTTCATAAGCCCTTCTTTCCGCTACGTTCTCAATTAAGTCATTTCTCTCCCGGTCTTTCGATAAAAGGGAACCCCGAGATGGTGAACACAAAAAGAATATTCCTAGAAATATATTTTTGGTTACTGGAGCAGGATTTGAGCAGCCATTGTTATGACGACTGGGTAACCCTTAGAGTAACCTCGCGTAGTAAGTAGGCACCTACACAAGTATTCACGAGATGAAAAAAAAGAGAAGAAAATAGAAAGCATGCCGAGGGGAGAAAATAAACAAAGGAACTAAAATGGCGGGAAATTTTTTCGCACACAGCAAAACACATAGGTGCGCAGCACTTTCATTATTAGGATCATTAAACAAGGCACTGAAAAGAGCGGGAAGGCGAAGAGAGTGTATTGAATGATGCTTTACAAAAGAGCAAACTATGAACCAGGGAGCGGATAATCTTTTTCAAAATTAGGTTACCGGCGCAAAAAGGGGCCTTTGACGATTGGAACGCTGAGCCCTGGGTACCGCGAATTGAGAAGGGGGATATAGAATAGGGCGAGATCTGGAAGGGGGGACGAGGAGGGGAGAGGGGAAAAGGGAGAGAGGGACTGAGTAGCGGGCGAATATAGAAAAAGAGCGGAGGAATTATCTTCGCGCTCTCTGGCGGCAAACGTTCATATGTGTGACTTCAGACTCCAAGAGCAAAGCGAGCGTGCATAAATTCTGGGGTGCACGTGCGTTTGTTGGAGGTAAGTCTACGAGGGATTCGGTTCATTCTCTCTCACCTCTCATTTGAACGCGTGTGTTAGATAAGGATAGAGAGAGAGGGGCCCGGAGTCGTCACGTGACGTTAGCCCTTAGCTCTGTCCTTGTCTAAGGAACATGCGATCAAACAGGTGAAGAGAGAGAAAAGACAGGTTCCATAATCCGCCTTTGGCGTCGCGTTGGTCGTGCAGGGAGAGCGACTAACATACAAGAGCCTCAGCCGATCCGCTCTCCAGCGGAGCATGTAGACTTCGCGAGAGAGGAAAAAAGAAAACATGGAAGTTTCGTCGAAAACAAAAAGGCAGCTAAAAATAAAAGGGAACACACAAATAGAGCTGTAACAGAAATCAAACCAACCGACAAACGGCAGACATACCAAAATAAAAAAAAGCGCTTTTACGAGTATGTACGTAAATACACCTTCGTACCTATACACATACCCTATATTTTTGTGTTCCAACAATTCTTGAAAACGCAAGAGTAAATAAAAATACAAAGCAACATTCAAATGGCGAAGAGGGGAGAGGCGTAAAAAAAAGGGTCCAAAAAACCAAGAGCGAAAGAGCCTAAAAACGGAGAGGATGGAAGAGTTAGAGAATAGAGAGGTGCAGGGTAAAGTAGGCGCAGTCTGAGAGGAGAAACGGCGGGAAAAGGGGAGGGGTCGACGGTAGATGAGAGCACGGTTGAATTCAAAAGAGGTTCACAAAATGTACAAAACACGGACACTTAACGAAACTGGCCGAGAGGTGGGTGCGATGGAAGGGGGGGAGGCGGCAAAATAAAAGGGGCTGGAGGGAAAGGCCAAGAGGAGGCGAGGAGCTTAATCTTCAGTGATTAGTTGGCGAGTCCTTTGATGATTCGAGCCCGTTGCCGGTTGAAAAGGCCGAGCCGACGCGGGAATCGCGACCCGCGAACCTGAGGCAGGGAACGCTCTCGCGCGCGCCTCGCCTCGCCGCGCCGTGGCAAAGGGGAATAGGCAACCATCAGCGCCACCTACAGAGTCATTTTCATAATGTGACTACGAGTATCGAGAGCTCTCGAACTTTCAACGCGGACTGCGTGATTGAAAGCCTTTAATGTCTTTCGGTTGCGCCTCGGCACGCGATCCGCGTCAAATTTACGTGCATCTTCTCCCGGTAAAATGGCTATTGGCAGAGTAAAGAGGGACAGCAAGAGAGAGAGAGAGAGAGAGAGAGAGAGAGAGAGAGAGAGAGAGAGAGAGAGAGAGAGAGAGAGAGAGAGAGAGAGAGAGAGAGAGAGAGAGAGAAAGAGAGAAACAGCAAGGAGAGAGAGAGTGTGGCGAGGCAAGGTTCAAGATAGGAGGGGGGGGGTTGAGAGAAGCAAAGGGACGGATGCCTTTCGAGATCGATCAATATAACTCAAACGACTTGCATCGAAAATAGGGATACTTGAGAAAGTCGTAAGGGGACCGCTACGTAATAGTTCGCGGTTGCAGTTCAGAAACACATTTTGAGTTTTCGTGACGGACGAGCAACGAGCAATACATTTATTTAAAGTGGCAGTCTAATGGACCACCTGCGAATAGAAAAATTGTAGGATTTTTAGGTTAAGGTTAAGGTGAGGTTCATTCCTTCTTTCCCTCGTGTACTTGACGCGAAGAGCTACATGTAAAACGTCCTAAGTACACAGGAACCAAAGCAAACAAACTACATTAACATCACGTCTAAACATTTTTTGAGAGTTGAGTTCAAAATAATAAAGAGCCTTCATTTGACGGTATAGGCAAAAACAAGACCGTAGAGTAGGAATAGTTAGCTACCTATTAATTCAAGCGAGTAAACGAACGGTGTGCCGGTGCCGTGCGGTGACTGGTGAGTCGGCACCAAATCTAGTACAGCCTCCGATCATTTTTCCAGTGTTCGGATCTCTAACATTTTTAAAACAACGAAGAGCCTTCATTTGACGATACAGGCAAAAACAAGACAGGAGAGTAGGAATAATTGGCTACATATTAATTTGAACGGGTAAACGACATCAACTGTAATATCACTTCCCATCAATTTTTCAGAGTTCGGATCAAATTTCTTCGCTAAAATTACTAGGGACTTCAAGGTCTATTTGGTTTAAATCGTAAAATGCTGTAAGTGTAGAGAGAGAGGGAGAGAGAGGGAGAGAGGGAGAGAGAGAGGGAGAGAGGGAGAGAGTGAGAGCGCTTCATATACATACATTAATAATTCGGAATGGCGATTTTGCGAGCAATTTTTTCTCGGTGCAGGGCTGAGCGGAATCCAGATATGCTATCAGAAAGTGACTTTATGTTAACTATTCTTTAATTTTGGAGTTGATTTTCATATTTTTTGAAAGTTGGTCGTTATTATTGATTAATTTTACTTAAGCAGGAATGTTCAACTTTGCCAGTCCGAAAATTCGCAACAGACCAATAATTATTCCCCATTTTCCCTCCCGGTCGATAAAATTATACCAGTCAAGATCTCCTTTTCAATTTGCATCTTGCTCACTGATGACAGAAATTGATAGGGAACATTGATGATTGACTTAACGATCTCAAACTAGGTCGTGAGTTTTAGACTTTTTCGTGGTTTCGTCGTTATAATCGGAGAATTTTACAGCAGATTCGATGGTCCGTTTGGTTCATAGTTGAGTCTTGCGAGAACTAGAGTCCCTATATGTACAGAGTTAAGACAAGAGGGTAGTCAACTTCTGATTGGTCGATGAGTTTTAGGCTCTACGGATGCCGCCATTGGATGCGATTTTGCACTTTTGTTTACAATCGCAGTTGTTTACCAACGGTATTTTACGGATAAAGAGTTAACTTTCGACGAATCTGTTAATTTTAATCATGATACGCCTCAAGAATGTCTATAAATCCCAAAAGAATCTTTCAAAGCGTAAAAAGGTGTCGATCCACAAAAGCAGTAAAAGATTACATCGTTAGAAACTTAGCGGCACTGTAATCTTTGCAGTGGACGAAAACATAACAACGGCCCTAAGAATGTAAACAAATGTGCAAAATCGCATCCAATGGCGGCGCCCATGGTTTCACTTGTCTTAACTCTCTATAGATAGGGACTCTAGCGAGAACTACTCTATAATGGGGCTGTAGCACATTTTCGTTACAGGAGATTTGACGGTCGATTCAGATATCAAAACCTTCAAAAATAACAATGGTGGAACTACTAACTTACAAAATCCACTCCTACATGCTCATAAACTTATAGGGAGGGAGGGAGGGAGACGCAGAGAGACAAATTTCTGGCTACGCGCTATGCTCGTAGTTTCGGCAACCTCGGTGAAGAGGAATGGAGCGAACACTGAACTGTACAGCTGGGGGGGGGGCTACGTTTGAGATGAAAAAAGAAACTCAGATAGGTCAAACAAAGATAATCACCGTAATATTGAGGTAGGGGCTAATGGTGAGAAAACAAGCCAAGCCGCTCAATGGATCGACAAATGGAACTTTCCGGGTGGAATCATTTGATGAACAGGACTCAAAATCATAAATAAAGAGGACACGGTAAGATTACTTTTTAGATTACAACTAAACGAGCTTGATTGTTATTTTTACAGCTTAAATTGAGTCAGATTACTTTGTTTTTACTTGAAAACATCAAATTTTCGTAAGACGTGATTCAGACAAGCTTTTTGAGCTTTCATCACAAAATACAGCTTTTTAGATAAAAGCTTAAAAAGCTTGTCTGAATCACATGTAAGACAATTTGGACCCCAAAACTGAAATTAGCAACCTGAAAAACCCGCGGGTACCACATTTCATAAAAATATGAGCACTCTAGATGCTACTTTAAGGCGATCGGAATCATTAAAAATAACATTGCGTTAAATGAGCGTTGCCACGCGGTATCAATCTACCCGAAAATCGCCGAAAACTTAAATCATGTTTTTGAGAGCTTAGACGTCGTCAGAGCGAAAAAACACAGAGAACCATTCTTGTAGGAAATTACCTCAGAAACAAAAAAACATGTTCAAATTTTTCGATATCTTTCATCGTTTTTTTAAAACATCGAAAAAAATATATTTACATGGGAAAAACCTGCGTATTTTTTTGGGTCCCGACTAAACTTCAATACCATGTTACGATTTAAAACCAGCGAAAAAATCATGTTTTAAATATAGTGTATTCAAAGCATTGCCAACATTTTTTCTTTAACGGTCGGGAAAATTGGGAGCACTCCCATCGTTATGCGTTACATAGGGCCGGTCGGTCTAGGTCTATCGTAAGTGCTGCAATTCGTTGGATTATCTCAGGTGATACTTTTGCTGAGATCACTTGAGGTGCCCCGTTTTGACGGTCCGGTGCAGTCCGATTGAGACAGTTTGATGCGGTTTAGTGGTGACCAATGGTAGAGGTTC